>PVKZ01003067.1:0-162490 GCA_004027375.1 Macroglossus sobrinus
CCTTGGTCTTTACCTTTGAGCATCCTCCAGAGACTCGAACCCCTCCCCAGCTCCGTCCTCCCTCAGCCCTCAGAAGGACTTAAGATACGTCATTAAACTCACAGAGGCATCCACCCAAGGCTCCGGAAGTCTGGTTATCCCAAGAAGTGGGAAAGTCTCTGGAAGCTCAAAAAAAATGCCACGTGGACAGGGGTGCTCAGCCCCCAACTCCACTCATTAAAGACAAATGCTACGTGCACTTTCTGTGTGTGTCCCTGGGACCCCAAAGACCTGTCAGCGCTCCTACCCCAGAGGGGCTCACACGAGGCCCAGTAAGAAAGACAGACAGCCGTGTGATTTATGCAAAGACGGAAATGTGAGGGGCCTTGCTCGTGGGCCCAGGAAGTGGAGTGACTTGTTCTGCGTGGGCGCGAGGAGGAAGGGAGGGACAGATCGGAGATGGCTTGCAAGAAGAGGTGACATCTGAGCCGAGGGGGAGCCGCAAGAATAGTCAAAAGGGTGGAAAACACGCTGAAAATAGAGGAAAAAAGATGCGTTCAGTGAGGGAGGTGGCATGGATTGTTGAGGGGACATAACACGACTTAGAATTGGCCGAGCATAAGTACGGAACGTGGGGACCTCGCACAGAGTTTAGAGAGGAGAAAGGGGAGCAGGAACCAAGGGTGGGGCCGAGGAGCGACATCTCCTTCCCGTTCACGTGGCAGAAAAGCGTGGGCAGCAGGGTTTGAGCTCCGGTTCCACGGATCTGAACTTACTGAGCCTCAGTTTCCTCCTCTGTTATATAGGAATGGACACGCATTGTGTCTGCCTCAGTGTCTCTGTGGGAACCAAATTTAGATAAGACTGTAGGGAGCTAAGGAAACCCAAAGAGGCATCATCCCTCATTTGCAGGCATGCCGGCGTTGGCCCAGGCACTGTTCAAGTTTGCTGGACAGTCCCTGGCGTTTTCACGCCGAGGAGAAAGCTCATCATTGCTCCATGGGGCAGAGCACAACCAACCGCAAATGCGGGGGCGGGAAGAAGGGGCTCCAGTCTCCGTGGCTTCGTGCACCTCAGACGCAGTCCCCACGCCCAGCGCATCCCCATCAGGTGGCCGTTTCTCCTCATTTATTCTCGACGCAGCTCCCCTCCAATACCTTCTTTAAAGATTTTTTGAAGGCCTTTCAAACTCCCTGACTATAAACAATGGTGTTAGGCAAGGTGCTTGCAGCAAGAAGCAACCATAAGGAAACAAAATTGCTGCCGTTAAATCTCCGCTCACAGAGAGCGATTTGCTCCGTGATAACCGTTTGTCAGGAGCCCCGATCCATCACTGCTCGGGCCGGAGAGGCTGCCAGCCTCCGAACATCTCCATCGCCTCTAATGTCACCCAGCAGAGCCCACTCGGGACTGTGGTCTGCTGTGGGACCAGAAGGAACTGTCCCTGTGGCTGTCCTAGAAAGGACACGGGCTGACCATCACCCCAGCTGAGTCTCACCTGCACCCTGGCTCCCTGAACCGCTGTTCTTCCAAGTGGACCTTCGCTTTGGGGGCAACACAGGGTTAATCACCTCCCTGCTTTCAGTGGGAGGTGTCGGATCCTGCCTTGGGCAATGTTTGCTTACAGAGAAACTTATTTTGCAGGCATTGCTCTCTCTTCATCAAACATAAATGCCAGCCTCATGAATTTTGTAAAAAACAAAACACAGCAAAAAAAATCTACATGGTATTCCCCAGATATTCTCTATGAGACAATTGGAGATCTCTCTCTCTCTCTCTCTCTCTCTCTCTCTCTCTCTCTCTCTCTCTCTGTCTCTCTCTCTATCTATCTATCTATCTATCTCTGCACCCCACTCTGCACCCTCTGCTGGGAAAGGCTATTTAAGAAAAGCTGGTGAATATGAGATGCTTATGTTATAAAACAGCAGCCCAGTATCTTTGTTTACCGGGACCCAGTTGGAAAAGAGCCAGATCCAAAAATGAGCAAGCTCTCTCATCTTCCTACTACAATCGTTTCAGACAGTTTCAATCCTAAAGATCACTTTTCCAAACTGAATACCCTTGGACTCCCCTGGGATGGCACATACAGAATGTGCTTCTCTGATAAGCACAGAGATTTCCAGGACACAGGCTTCTTCAAGTTCAAAATTAAAAAAGGAAAGGAGAGAGAGACAGAGAGAAGGGAGACCACCTCTGCGAAGGGAGGAAAACTGAGTTGCAAGAAGCGACTTCCTCCCCGCCTGTGGTACCCACACGTCTGATCTGGCAGCACACAAGATAGGGGTTCCAGGGCATCCCACTGGGGCCCAGCACTTCATCCTCATGGCATCTGCACAACCAGCCTCTTCCCACCGCCTTTGGCGCCCCCTCCCCACTTGGAGCGCCCCCTTCCTTGATTTCCTCGCCCCCTCAGTGACCACCAGCTCAGCACCAGCAGAGGAGGCTCTGCTTCTCATGTGAAAATCTCTTTGCTTTCCCGGGACCTCCGTGAGCAGGGAGATGTGGCTGGCGGTCATGATTAGAATGCGGGAGACCCGGGTAAAGAGCCAAAACAGCTGGTGTGACGGAAGCACTGTGTCTCACAACGCTGGCTTGGAAGATAGAAACGAGAAGCACACTCGGGCTTCAGGACTGGTGCTGAGACGGGGGAGCCAGACCATGAGAGGGGCTTCTGGGGGCCTTTGGAACAATCTGCCTGCCTCTGCCAACACAACCCTGCTTCCCTGAATATCAGAGAGAAAGTAAAAATGACACCCATCTCTTGACCCCACCATCACGTGCCCCTGGCAGAGCCATCTGTGCCATCACTGAAGTGCCCCAGGTATCTCGTTTCTGTCAGAGGCTCCAAGTTATTTTCAAGAGTCACCACCACACTACCTGCCCATGGGCCCTGACCATCCCAGCTCAGCATCGTGCACAACGTAAGTGATTTTTCTCTCGCGTGCCCGAGGCCTAGTGATCTCGAGCCACGAAGACAGTTATTCTTCCCGTTGAGAAGTGGAGATGCAAAGGGGAGGAGGTGTTAGTTTGAGGTCCCAGCTTCTTACCACCTCTGGTACACAGTTGGCACACAGTATGTTCTGGGGAATTATTTCTTGAGTTTTTGCCTAAGGCTAAAAGGCCAAACCTCTCTGGCATGGAGTGACCGCTGAGAGCAGAATGGTTTGAGGAGGACGCATGATGCGTGCTGCTCCGTGGGCTGGCCTGCCTGCCCCAGAGTGGACTGTCTCTGCAGAATGCCCATCCTTGATCACTGGAGGCCAGAGCAATGCCCTCGCAAGCTTCCCAGTCCCTGAAAAATTAACATTCTGGGCAGTTTCATAGCCAGCGGCCAAGGCAAAGGACCAACTTGGGCGAATCATTTCATTCCTCTGGGTCTCAGATCTCTCATTGATAAAAGGAAGGAATGAGAACAATTTAGACTATTGGAAAAGTCTCTCCCACCCTCAATTTTCTTGGAGCCACTGAAATTTAGAATTCTACTTTAGCGTATCAGGATACCCTTCTAGCTGAGATTTAGTCTACCTTAAACTCAAATGGCAGTCGACACAATTCTGACATGGCTATCTGTCCTCCTGTTTAAAAGTTAAATGGCCATTAGTTCACTTGTTTGTAACAGATGTCCATAAAATCTGGTGCAAAAGTTCCCCATGGCTGGAGATGTTCAAGTGTAGGCTGGACAGAAACTTGGCTGGGTTGTCGTGTGCGGGCAAGGGTGATGTGTTTGGCAGGAGGGTGTATGTAAGCGTCCCACAAGTGGTTAAACCAGGCATCTCTTCATCTCCTTCTCACTCTGGGAGCCTACGGTGCACAAGAGTGAACGAGCACTGTGTTCATGAGACCTGGCTTTTACAAAGCCACTGGGGGGAAGGAAGAAATGGAGGCAGCATCTCAAACTCTCCAAAGCATCCTTGGCTCTGTCTTCCAGATCGCCACTGGCCTTTGCCAGTACCTCCACGGAAGCCCGTGTTCTCTGATTCATGATCTGTTTACAAACCCCTTTTCCTTAGACTGTGGGCTACTTGAGAACAGAGGTTGTGTTTTACTCTTTGATGTAGCCCACATGGCCCGCATAGCGCCAAGAGCATAATCCAATGTTAAAGGAAAGAATAAAAGAATGAACGAAGAAGCAATCTTGCCTAAGGTCACGAACCATCAGTGACACAGCTGATAGAAGAACCCGGGCTGCCTGAAACCCCGGGTCTATCCCTTCATGTTAACTCTGCAAATTTCACAAGCATTGAAAGATAGCACTCAATGAATTACCCTTAGTCTATCTGCTCTCTGTAGATTTCAAGGTCTTTGGGGTAGGGGCTAGTTATGCAATTCTTGCCTGAACTTCATCACTTGGAGCCAGCCACCACCATCTACCCTACACACACACACACACACACACACACACACACACACACACACACGCATGCACGCACGCACTAAGATAGGGCTCACCATGTAATATAAAGGTGTTGACTTACTAATGGCTTGAAAGTTGGCTAAGAGTTGCTGAAACTGGTCCCATATGGGATTCCAAGAGTAGAAGCAGCCCCACCCTTTGGGGCTGCTGGGAACCACAGACAACTTTTTTAATGAACTAAAATACCAAAGAAATGACCCTCTGGATGGTTGTTATCTATTGCTCAACTCCCTGCAGACAGCAGCCTGTGGAATTTGCAGTGCCGTGGTCCTGCGTAGAGGGTGGCGCCAGGCCCCGTGGTAACAACCAGGAGGCATATTTATCCAGTACCTCTCCCCCGAGAGCTTGTTGCCCTCCACTGCAACACTGCGGCCCTCTTGGCTCAATCCGCCTGGGCCCTGGCAGGAACGCGGCACTGGAAGCAGGTGGGTGGATCTGAGAACCTGCCCTGAGATGTGGGGTGAGGCGAGGAGGGGGTGGGTGAGGTGACGTGGCCCTGCACCCCATCGTCTGTTGCCTAAGCATGAAGCGTTGATGGCCTGGAAGAATTTCATCTCCCTGACTTTGAGAAACCTGCCAATGGTCTAAGAACTGAGGGAATAGACAGCGATCTTTTGTGGGGAGGCTGCAAAAGAGACAGGACAGATGCAAGTTTTGGAAGGGACGTGTGGGAGTGAGCTCCGATGGTTCTTGGCAAATTCACAAGCGACAATGCTTTCAGGAGGCAGTTTTCAAGCCTAAGTGAGCATCAGTATCACCTGGACAACTTGCTAACATCCTGATGGCTGGTCCCTGACTCCGGAGAACCCTACTCTGTAATCTGGGTCCAGGATGCTTATGTCTAACATGTGCCCAGGTGATGCTGATGCTGCTGGTCCACGGGCACTGCCTGAAGGGGAATGGCATGAATTCTAAACACAGTGAACTTGGCAAGATACCAGGGCCAAGGCTGGGAACAAGGCAGAGAGCAGGTTACCCAGGATAGTATGAAAGCCTCCTGAGCTTGACACTCACGTATCCACAGGAAATCTGAATCAGTTCTGCTTAGCCTCAAGGTAATTTCATCTACCTTGGGTTATGTTTATATTCAGTTTCAATATGATATTAGACAGAGGCTCCTACATTCCAAACACTGTGATAAGCGCCATTATATGCAGTAGCACATGCAATTGGGGGATGGCTGGTTAATTTTAATCTCTGTGAGAGATGAGGAAACAGGCTCAGAGAGCCCTGCGAAGTCTCTCAGCTGGTGTGACACAGAAACAGGACTCGAACTCACCTCTCTAGTCCCACTGTATCTTCTTTTATGTTATGAGGCAGAGGGCAGAGTTGCAGATACTATTCCCCCACTCCCACTCCACCCCTCCGCCAAGTGCATACTGTGGGACAGTGTCCTACAATAGGCTAAAAAAAAAAAAAAGCGATCCAAAATGTGATCCCATGGCCAAATAAGTCTGGAGAAAACGAATGCAAAAATGCAAACAAAAAATTTCCTGCTGGACTTCTCAAGTGTTTTGAAATGCTTATGTGCATAGTGCATCTCAAAAAGGAAGCTACATAGCATTTCCCAATTTGACCAGAGAATCTTTTATTCAAAAACCACTATTTAAATTTCAAGCGACAGTACAGTTGTGTTGAACACAGCCTGGTATCATCTGGCATCAATATTCATAAGGCAAAGGATTTATGCCACTTGCCTGTATTCTTTCTCTGCACACGCTCGCACGTTTGGGGTGAACGTGTAGGCCACATCTGGTGTGAACCAGATCAGATTAGAACAGAGAAGAACTTTCCAGGATCCTGCTCCGCTCTCCCAGGGCCCTGGCCTTGAGTGGAGGGTGCCCACATGGCAAGGTACCCATACCGCGGGCTCTGTGGGTCCCCCTGCAGCCTGCAGCCCTGCCCGGGCTGGAGCCAGAGGGCTCTGGGTGTCACTCAGATCACCTCCCCTTTGGGCCTCCCAGGCTTTCTGAACAAGAGAGATTCCAACCAGAACTGTGAGCCATTGCAGTTTCTCTCAATCAATTATTCACACGTCTATCTGCTTGCTTGCTTTAGGGGAGAAAAAAAGGGGAAAAAAAATCATAGGATGAGAAAATATGAGGAAAAAGGGGAGAAAGGAAGCCAGGGGTTTCTTTCTGTGCAGGGTGTAAAAGCAGACCCTTAGGTGAGCTTTCTAAGGAGTTACCTGCATTTGCTCTCTTGGATTAAGCAAACAGGTTGAAGGTCCCTTAGTTCCTTGAAGTCCCAAGAAGTCCAAGAAGAGGAAGCAGAAAGTGAGTTAAGATCACAGCTGATCTCAGGGGACAGAACAATGCCATCCCACGCTCTTCTTACGGTTGTTCGCTTCGTCAGCCTGGGTCCTATTTGACCAGCCGAGGAGTGCAGCACAGAAGCAAGAGCATGTAGCTGCTGGCTCCTGTCTGTCACGCAGGCTGCTCTAAGTGCCGTGTCTTCCTTGGGAAAACAAGGAGGGCTGCTCAGACTCACCTGGAAAGACCCAGGTGATAACCAAACACGAGATCCCTATGGCAGGGCCTCCCAAGCCTCCACGATCCTTTCACCCTGCTCAATTTTGGCAAAACGATCAAGATTTTAAAATTGCTATGTGTGGCGTTTTGCAAATGGAGATTGCTACTGCATCAGCTCATTAATAACAGAGGGTGTATTGGCATGGTCTACAATCATTGTTATTGCCATCGAAATTATCTCAATGACATGCTGTCCTTTGTATTCAGAGACAATGCTACTAACACAGTACAATAAGTGCTTATTTTCCATTGCACGATCATCATATATTGTCAGAGCTATCAATATATTTGAGAGAATGTTTGCAATATGTATGCGTGTGTGAATTTATATATATATGTAGTGTGTGTGTATTTGTATATACATATATATAGACACAGAGAGATATATACCTGAACAAATGTAGTTATATGTAGTATATGTAGTATATGTAGTTATATAGTTCATGAACATAACTCTATTTTATGTGTATGTGTGTTAGTAGTATTTTGTCCCTAGATAAGAATGCAAGTTCTTTTGGGCAACAATTTTCCTTTGTACGTCTGTATCTTCCTTAATTTAAAACAGGCTGATTCTTTGTAGGAAGCCCTTAATTCTAGTTGGCTGTGGATTTATCTCAGCAGTGGGGGAAGGCTCATGCTGATCCCTCCACCCACACGCCATCTCTCTGAGGTCCATTTAAGGCACATGTCAGGAGATGGCCCGAACACCAAGCAAACCACTGACCCACTCAGAAAAACACCCCCACCCCTGCTGAGTTAATTGGTTGGCTGGCAACAGACCTTTGGGTTGATGTTGATATTTCAAAATCTCTCTGTTCTCAGACCTAGGTACTATCTTAAAAATTCTCTGGGATTCTTTCTATTTTTAAATGTTTATTTTTTCCATTACCAAAGCAATGCATGCTCGTGACAAAAAATTTAGAAAAATGTAGAAAAATAGAAAAAAATAAGTATATCTCATCTAGCCCCATTTTCTAAGCATAGCTATTGTTAGCATTTTGGTGAGTTTCTTGCCAGTTTTTATTATATGCATTGTAAAAAGTTTCAATTGTATCATGCTTTTTCACTTAATGTTATCACACAAGAATTAGTTACAATACCGGCCTTTACAAACTACATTTTAAATGGTTGCAGAATATGCCAAATTTACATAACCATTCCCCTATAAATGGATATTTAGATCAATTCCAATTTAGTTAAACAACGCTGAAATGTGTATCTTTGTGATTAGCAACCATTTTTACAATTTAGAATTGTTCCCTATAAAAAAAATTATCACTAGTTCAAAGACCTGAATCTTTTTAAGGTTCTTGCTAAATATTTACAAATTGTTTTCCAACAGTGTTGTACTAGTTAGAATTCCCAGCAGCCATGCTTCAAATGCAAACAGAGCCAGTTTCACATCACACTCCTGGGACTCATTTCTGAAGAACTGTTTATAATGCCTTTCAACACCAAAGTTCCTGTTTACCCATCCCTGTGCAGGCTCAGATGCTGTTATGAACCTCTACTCCTGGCCCCCTCCCCGATATGGATAGTCTGGCACAGCGGGGAGGACCCCCTTTATTGAAATCTCCAGTTCTGGAATACGTTTCCGTCATTTCCAGCCCCAACTCTGGATAAACTACCCAGACCAATGTTCTCAAGAATGCTCCTGACCCATCAGCCCCCACGGGCCGGGGACTCTGGGACCACCATAGCAAGAACTACACGATAGCACTGTGCACCCCACAGAAATCATCTGAGGAGTATGTAGTACAGTAGTTCTTAAAAAGAAAATGGATCTGCGGAATTACCACTTGTATTCGAGTCATTAGATGACTACATCAGTCTCTAGCTTTACATTTCGCCTTCAAGCATCTTACCCCGTTTTACTTCCCGGTGAACTAGAAAGCATGGGAGCATAGGACACCAGGTGTTCTGCCCTCCTTCCCCACGCCCCTCCTCCTCCCCAGCTTTCCCGACTGAGAATGACAGGGTTGTGCTGGGTGCTGAGGGAGAGAAGTATCATGTAGGGGATGCAGCCACATCCAGTTGCAGCCCATAGTGTTAAGGAAAGGAGACTAGATGACACTGGCTAGCTTCTCTCCAGATGACAAGAGAGCTTCAGCACATATGATCAGCCTTAGCGTGCACTTTCTTACTTACTGCAGAGGCCGCTATAGTTCTGAGCATCGAGTTCATCCCTTAATGCTACGATAGGAGAGCTCCATCTTCTCTGCCTTGCATGTGTACATGTGCACACGTGTGCACACACACACACACACACACACGCACACACACATACACAGAGTGTTCAGGTGACTTTGGTTGCAGAAGTGGAGAAACGAGCACAAATTGATTCTCTTGTATCAGAAAAGATATAAACCAGGTCTAAGAGACAACCGTATTCCAATGGGGATACGGAATCAGTTTTGCCGAAGTTCATGAGTGATACACAACAGTAGTTAACCATCCCTGAACTCCAGTGTCCAGGAGTGCCCATGGGGTGCCCACGGGGTGCCTGACGCAGGGACGAGAGACTCACTGCCTAACCAAACTAAGTGGGAGATGTTCTCGAAAGGCTTCTATTCCCTAGGGACTTGGGACAGCAGGAGATGAACTACGATGTCTGGCCAGGGTCACACTGAGTAGATGCTGGCTCCTCCCTTTCCATTTCTCAATCTCTAATGCAGACAAAATGCTAAACAAGTCCATGCCACTCTCAATTTTGGAAAGCAGGACTTCTGGAGTAATTACTGCTCTGGGGAATTACTTCGAGGAATCTGGGGATCCATCTGTAGCTGGCGGGTAAGGAAGAGGCTAGTATCAGGCATCTACACTAGGTGAATTCTTTTAGTGTCTTAACAAACTTGGACCATGATACATGAGCTCTGGCCACAGAGGCCCTCCCTCCCCCTGCCCCTTCCTGTAAACATGTGCACTAAAGTTCAGTTTCAAAAAATGTGTTAAGAGGCTCAACGGTAGTGAGACAGGGCTAATGAGGCCACAGTCATGAGTCCAAAGCCTGGATCAACCCAACAGCTCGCTGTGGTTCTCTGGCCATAGACACCAGCCCCAGTCCCAGGCACCTGTCTCAGGAAGGTGTGCGGTGACATCTGTCTTAGATAGCAAAGGGGGATGACCAGGGGAGATCAGCTCATCTCCATCCCTGGACAAGCAACTCAAAAGTCCCACCTCATCAAGTCCCTGCTTTTATACAAAGGTGAGCGTGTACACATGTGCACGCACACACAGACGTGCACGCGCGCGCGCGCGCGCGCACACACACACACACACACACACACACACATTTTCAATGACAAGTCCTCCTGTGACCAACCCAGAACCTCATTAACCAATTACAGATATTGACAGGTAAAGCAGCTTCAGGTCATCCAATAAGTCACAGGCACATATCAAAACCTACCCAATTAAATCCGGCTTAGCTGAAATCATATCCTTTTGAACACTGGAGTGGCTGATTTCCAAAGAGTGAAAGATCATTCAACACATGGTCATTCGATACCAACCCCTTTTCTCTATGACTTTCAAACCTAATTAACATTTAGTAAAGATAGCAAGGTGCTCCAGAGCTGAGGGATTACCACTAATCCCTCAGAATAGGGGGCCATTTAAAATCAATCCATGCAAATGCATTGATGGAGGGGGACCCCACAAGTCTCCCAACACTGGATCAGACACCAAGGGTGGGGGCAGGGGTGGAAGCAAAGAAGTGAGATACAAAACGAGAGCCCTGCCCTCGCTGCCTCCCCAGGATCATCACCACCAGCCTTGTCCGGCATGTGTGACAGCCCGCCGTGGGCCAAAAACAACAGAGACTGCCTCTGCCGGGAGAGAACCAGACTGTTTTCGTCTCTGGCCACTCCCCCCCCCCCCACGCAGTCTGGGGCCTGGCCAAGTGACCGCAGGTCCAACATGGGCGGGCTCCAGCTGGCCCCGTTCCTGTCGTGACTGCACTGGGGTTCATTAACACCCAGCCCTCCCTCATGGGCACAAGGCAGGAAGCCTTCTCCCCGGCCTGCTCTGCAGTCTGGCTTCGCCCTGCTCAGAAATGGGGCAGGTGGTTGCCACAGGGGAGTCGAACCCTGCTTAGCGACGGAGGGAGTGGGCCGCTCAGACCCGGCGTGGATGCCGTCGAGGCTGCGCCCTCAGAGGCTCTCCAGCTGCCAATCTCTCTTGTTCGCTGACAGTTCCTGGCATCCTCGCAGGCTGACTCCCTGATGCTTTAAACCTTTGTCTGAAACTCCCAGAAATCTGTCTGGGAAAGAAAACACGGCGCTAAACTGGGAAAACAGGCGAGGTGAGGAAACGCCACGAACCCGGCCGGGGCTCCTCTGCTGGGATCGTGGGCCACGCGGGCCAGGCCCCCACAGACGGGACGCCTCTGCCCCTGAGCCGCGACGTGGCAGACGCCCTCGAGCCCACCGCTTCCGACGCTGCCCGTGCTGAGGAGACATTCCATATAATTTCCCATCCATCGTCGTTGGACACTTTTGTCCAATATCATAAAAACAAATTACTAGAAAAACAAAATTTAATAATGCGAAATGTCAGTTCACGGACCACGCTCGGGATGTTACAGCGACATCGAATGGCTGTACGAATGTCTAAACGTACGTTCTCAGTCTCTGTACCTGTCTCATTGCAGACAGTTCACAGACCACGTTTTGAATGGCACTGGCCTAGACCTTTGGTGCTCAGAGTGCGGTTCAAGCACCCAGAACATCAGCACCACCCAGGGGCTCCTTAAAATGCAGCGTCTCAGGCCCCACTCCAGATCTACTGAATCAGAACCTACACTCCCATAAAATACTCAGGTGATTTCAGTGCACACCGAAGTTTGAGAAGCACTGGGACCGACCGGGCTCATGTGTATTAATGGATTACAAAAGTTTTCTCCACATCCAGCCCTTACAGCGTCTTTAAGTAAAGGAGATACTTAATGTGGAAGCATCGTAACTGAGCTGGAGAGTGGAAGGTGGGTGAAATGCTCAGCAGAGTCTTCAGGCTGAAATATGTCATGGGAGTTGGGGAGCTGGGCACGAGCGGAGAGGAAAGGCTGAGGGGCCGGCATCGCCCAGCTGTGGCTGGATTTCTCTCTGGCCACGGGAGAGAGACTGCACATGCGTGCCAGATCAAGCGTGGGCCAGGAGAGCGAGCACAGAGGGTGAGAGATGTTTGTGAATGTGATGCTGGGGAACCTGGCCCTTCGCCAGAGTCAGGTAGCGAGCCCAAGGTCAGGATGCTGGAGGAGACAGCCTGATTCCGTAACGGAGATGGCGGCCGGCCCGGCCGGAGACAGAGGCAGGTTTATTCAGATCTTGTCTGCTTAGCTGCTTGCCTGGCTGCGGGGAGTTTGCTTCTCATTCTCCAGGGCTCTGAGCCCTCAGCCAGAGCAAAGTTCCTAATCCGCTTGGCTGTTAAGGACTCTGCATCCTGCTCCGTCTCCAGCAGAGTGCCAGAGAGGCTGGCAGCCCCCAGGGGGCTATTTTCTGCACACACCCCCACCCCACCCCCACCCCAGCGTGTCTATGCCTCTGTCTGGGGCTGCAGACCCAGTTATAGCAATGCCCACCGAGGAGCAGCCCCCGTCCTTAATGCACACATGGAACCTGCACATGAGGGAGGAGAAAAGTCAGAGCCCCACAGGCCAGCCCGAGGAAATCATGAGGGATTTGCACTGACAAAAAAAAAAAAAAAAGACCTCATTCTCTGGGTGCAGAACAGGTACAGCCATTCCTGGGCTCCCTTTCTTGGGTGCCACCCCATTCGTGTCCCACCTGCACTGTCACTCTCACTTCAGTCTGACCCTTAAAGGGGTCTTCTCCTCTCCCACTAAAATCTTCAATTCACAGAGCTGGGGAGACTCTCCAAACTGAGGTCCCAAGTGGCTAAATGTCTCGACCAAAGTTATCCGCGGGTTTGTGTTGCTACCGAAGATAATGCAAGAAAATAGGTGATTTGTGAGTCAAGCCCTCATATTAATCCCAGTCCCCAGCTATTCCACCTCCAATAATATTTTTTTTACTTGATATTGAGTTATAACAGTCCACCCGATCTCTCGATTTTTTGTTAAAAAAAAAAAATGATCTCCTTATTTATATATTTCCTCTGGCCCTGAACATGTATTCTCACCTACCCAACTAAAGGGTCCAGGCTTCCAACTCTTTGGAGAGTAAGTCATGAGGAGCTTTACCCAATTACTTCTCTAAAAGGCTCCTCGAGTCCTCAGAACCCTGGCTGGCTTCGGGGTGGCCGAGGCGGGAAGGGTGTTGACCTCTGGGTTGTGTAATTCAGGACCCGCCCTAGCCTGGGACTCCTCAGATCGACCTCCTTCTCTCTCCCCGTCCAGGTCTGGCTGATGCCAGGGAGCACCAGCCTTTATTATTTCGTGCTTCGAAGCGATGCTTCTTCCCATCAAGCCCGATAACATGTGAGAGAAACCTGAGTCATCATCACACACGCAGGGACACGCAGCTCAGCGCAGAGGCGACGGCCTTCTTAGAGCACTGGGCAATGTTGTCCAGAGGAAACCCAACACAGCTACCGCTACCTTCTCCTCTTGACAGAGTGAGCCCCGGGACGTGCCATGCCATGACCCCGCATTCTCTGCCCCATGCGTCCTCTCCAGCAGCACCCCACCATCAGGGTCCCCTGAGAAACACCTGTCCACACCCAGCACTTCAGCAGGTGCTTGGGACAACGTGAACGTGGTTTAGCTTTTACTTACTCACACGGTTGGGCCTGAGACAGGCAAAGGGTTTCCCTGTCTCCTTCTGTGTTTTAATCTCGGGAAACAAGGCCTATCACAAGGGAAACTCTAGAGCCAGTGAAGAGAGGAGGCCATCGCGTGGGAGGGAGCCTGGAGAGGGAGCACGAGCCCTCTCCTCCTAGATTCACCAGCCTGAGACCGTGCTCGGCGCCTCCTTCTGAGCACGGCAAAGGGGCGACAGATCCTGGTCCTGCTCCTCTCCAAATCACCGCTGGCACCAGGAAAGGTGATCACGTCCCCAGCCAGGAGGACAGAAGAGCACCAGACGCTGGTGGGGGCGGATGTGTGGCATCTGCGTGTGTGTGGTCAGGCACCAGCGTGGCGTCAGATGGACAGATGACATGCAGGAGATGCACGGAGGAGCGTCTAGCATCGGGGCCAAGACAGAGAAAGTAGAGGCTGCGAGAACCCGCTTCACTTCCCTCACTAGCGTCCTCCTCCCTGTTCCCTTACGGATACAAATGAGGGTAAAGGGCGGACTAGCAATGAGTGTCGAAGAGGACAGTGAAGCCTCCATGAGGTCCATCTTCTAGCTGATGAGCTGTGCTGATCTACTGTAATTATTTTTGCTGACTCCCCTAAGTGAGCTAAAGGTGGTATATTTGGCTCTGACCCGTATGTCAGAGCAAGTCGTGAAGAACAAACAGTACCACATGTCAGCTTTGGACAGAGCTGGTTATTGATGGAAGCCCCAACCAGCTCATCTCTCTGGATCTAATTTTGTTAGCTAAACATTCCTTCGTTCATTCATTCAGTCATTAATTCATCTGAGAAATATTTATTGAGAACCTGTGATATGCCTTTGTGCTTAGCACTGGGAATTCAGAGAGCAGCCCTCCAAACTCTTACCCTAGGAGGAGAGACAGGAAGTAAACAGACGTGGTAGGGGAAGTGGACGGGGCTGTCACATCCACTGAAGAGGCGCCTGGTGCACATGGGAACAGAGAGAACCTAGAGTGATTAGAAGCCCACCAACAAGTTCAGGATGGATGAAGCTGGCAGGGTGGGTGGTACCAGGACACCGACTCATGCCATCTTCAGCATATGGCAGCAAAGCCAGAGCTGGACTCAGAAGGAAGCTTGCATGACAATCTAGAATGCCCGGCCAGCTTGCGGTGAGGCCCATTGCAGATTCCAGGCACAGAGCTGTTGAGACACAGGCCACTAATTTACACCCCCCTCTGTTTTGTTTCTTCTTCACGCTAACTGGCATCCCTGTCTGACCTTCCCCAATCCCCTGACAACCTGGGTGTCTGCCTGGCTAGCAGCCATCCGGAATTTATTTATTTCCAAGCCCAAACACATGGGAGAGAGAGAGAGAGAGAGCCGTTTGTGCCTGTGCAAAGCCTGCTCTTCCATTCAGCCCATGTGCTGGGATGGGGCCGGCTTCCTTCTGAAGTGATGCCCAGCCGGTAGGGCTGCCTCTGTCCTACCCCCCTGAGATACCCAGACTGATTTCCGTGCAGATGGCACTGGCAGATGCCAGTCCCTGGGAGGACCCTCCTCCCTGGCTAATGAAGGGAGCAGGTGAAAAGACCAGCGAAAGTGATCGGAGGTGGGAAGTGACATAAACGCTAGATTCAGAGCTGGGAAACCTGGGTTCTAGTCGCAACTCTGCCACCAATAAGCTGTGTGCCATCAGGCAAGGGGCTTCACCTTTCGGAGTCTGGGTGTTCCTGCTGTCTGAGTCTGAGAGTCTAGCTGTCAGGATGGCACAGTGTGCTTTGCAGTGCTTTGAAAGAAAAGAAAAGCGGGTCCTCATATCTACTCCACCGTTCACCTACTGTGTGGCACTGAGTGAATTTTCTTGCCTCTCTGTGCTAAAGGTAGCCATTATTTGCAAGGCGCTTTGCATGCAGCATGGGATTAAGACTGAGCTGGTGCAAAGCAAGGGTCATACTGAACCAAGGAAGAAATCATGAGCACTTATGAGATGCTTTTCCCCACTTTCTCCCACTGGCCCTGCCCTGGGATGCCAGCCACGAGGAAGCAGCTGGTCTACCCACTGCCTTCTCAGTCCTCTGAACTTCTGCTCTTCCTCCACGTTTTCAGTCTCCCTCTGCTTAGCCAGAGTCCTCTGTGGCCACCTGTGGCTCAGAACCACCAGCCCAGTGGGCTCCGGGAACATCTCTGGGAATTCTTAGCCTTCAGGGACCCTGGTCCACATCCCATGCAAACGTGGCCCTGCCTTTTAGGGGTGGCTGGGGGCGGCTGCAAACTCAGTAGAGGCTAAGCTGTGCCTATCTGCAGCCCCACAGCTAATGTGTAACAACCACAGCCTCAGATAAGCAGCCACAAGGGCTATTGATCAGATAACCCCATTTTTCACTCCTGGAAATAGTGAAGGAAACACCCAATTAGGCATTCAGGTCTGGGCTCGAGTGCAGGCTGGCCACAGCAGCCCTTCCAGCCTCTTAGAAAATGCACAGGTGTGTCTGCTGCAAGATGACAGCACGGTGGGGTTTATGGAGGCTAGGTGGCACGGCTGAGGACAAGGGGCTGGCTGGTTGGTGGCCGTCCAGGCCGAGAGGAGGAAATAAATAAAAAGCTTGGGAGAGAAGACCCCAGAGAGAGTCCTGCTTAGGAAGAGTGCCAGCTGAGATAAATGTGAGGAATGCATCAGTGGGCTGAGGGCATGACGTTGTTTTCAAAGTACTGCAGGCCGCCAAGCGTTTCCAACCTATGGGGTTCACATCTGGTTACGCAGACCCCCGCGGGCCACCGGGGCAGAAGCAGAGTGCTTTGAAATTTGGAGCTCCCAAAAAAGGAATGGGGAAACCCAGGCGCTCCTTAGATATCCACGGACGTTTCTAGAATAATAATAATAACAATGGCCAATATTTATGAAGCACTCACATGTAATAACTCTAGTTTTCGCAACGGCACTGTCAGACAGGCACTATTATTTCCCACACTTGACAGAGGAAAAAAAGGCACAGAGAGGCTGAGTAACATGCCCAAGGTCTAACAGCTGATTAGTGCCAGAGTCAGACTTTGAATGCTTGAGAGTCTCCTTCCAAAGCCCATGTGCTTACCCGGTATGCCGCTCAGCCTCTCCACAGTGAATCAGCATGCAGCCTTCTTCAGGGAAGGGCCCTGCCTCTGTTGGGGTGAACCTGCTCTAGGGACTGGAGACCCCAGGGCTAGCCCTCACCCATAACCACCTGGGGCCTGGGGGGATCCAGCCCCGAGACCCAGCCCCTGGCACCTACCACCGACAGCTGGCTCAGGGATGGGGGCTGGGGCCTCACACCACCCACGTTCTCTGGGGGGATGCCCAGCCATCCATTTTAAGTGGAAACTCCTTTCCATAACTCAGCCTTCCTGAAAATTTTACAAATTCTGTAAGATAAAAAGCGCAGAGACCGTCATGAATGGAGTGGGTTTTTTAAGAGACAGTGTTTAACATCAAAATCCTTCTGATGTGAGTAATTTGGATTCTGATGCATTTCTGGATTGTTTGTTGAATTATGCATCAGCAGCTTCTGGTGCCGTACAAAAGTGCCACCGTCACGCGGCTGCTCGGAAACCTGCAGCAATGGAGACAGTTGGGTTCACAGTTTGGATACTGAGATATGTCCCTGATGAGAAAGAACCAGCAGAGAGAGAAAGGCAAGCAGAGATGGAAAGGAGTAGGAAGAACTGGAGGAAGGGAGTGCGATGAGCTGCTTCCTTTACCACACACTCGCGAGAGCCCATCCCAGGGGGAAGGAAACCCCAGGGAGAAGGCAGACGGGAGGTTCCTGGAAGTCCAGCCACATCCACGGCATGCAGCAGGAGAAGGGCGTCGGAGAGCCGGAAACGGGGCCCGGCGAAGGACGGAACAGCACCCAGCCTGCTGATGCCCATGTTCTCTGCCACCCACAATGTGGCGCTGTCCTCCAGGTGGGTGCTCCCGGTGGCGGTGGCAGGGATTTCCTGCTGGGCTGAGGGCAGATACTGCTGCTATTATTGTTTTTTCTTCTTAGTGTTCTCACATTTATTGCAGGCTGGTATTCTTATTTAAAAACAACTAGTGACAGTGTGCCATTTGGCTGAGGACACGGAGCAGGGAGGTTATATACTAGTGGCTGGGACGAAATCAGAATTCCAGTTTCTCGACACCCAGCCACCTTCTCGGCCCAGATTCCCCATCTCACTGTGAGGCTTCAAGCATCTCTGACGCCCATCGGATGGCTTTCTTAGGCTGGTAATGCCAAGTGCAAATGCTAAGGCTGGAGCAGTAAAGAGCAAAAGCACAGAGACCCTGAGCCAGGCCACCTGATCCAAAGCTGACTTCTGCCTCTGCTGAAGCAGATTATTTGACCTTGAGCAGGTTATTTAACCTTCTGTGCCTCAGTTGCCTCGCCTGCAAAATGGACCTAATAACAGTCCTTACGCCTTACTGAACGAGATAATACACCTGAAGCCTTTAGCTCAGTGCCAACGAGACAGTAAGTAGTCGATCATACTATTTGCTGGTTCACTTTCATTTCTGCTTTTCTCTTGTAAAGCTGTTGTGAGTTCAGAAGGCGGATCCGAGCCTAATGTTGGCCAGAGAAGACCCTGATAGGTTTTCTGCCCTCCCGAGGGGACTGTGTCCTCACCACGGAAGGTTCTGCTGAGTCTCCCAAACAAGGGATGACATGCCCCTGGGGTGGGGGACAAGCCAGGAGGCCCCAGGCTATGTTTGAATCAGTTCTGTGGAGCTGCCACTGGGCTGGTCTGGCAGGAACCTCATCTGTGCACTGGTCCTTTTCAGGAAGCCAGTGAGCCAAAACCACCCTCCTGGACTGGCCTAGTTTTGAGCCTGGCTCCAGGGACTCAGGGGCAACCCTCAGCCCAATTATAAATCAATCTAGCAGCTCTTGCCAAGCCCATTGCCATAAATGGCTCTAAAAGCCTAGCCTCTTTCAGCCCACCAGGCTGCGGGCTCCAGGATTAATGAGCATCAGCTGCAGGCCAGGCTGGTGGGGGCAGATGCAAACCTAATGAGCAGAGTAGCCCAGCCCTCACAGACTTGAGGTGGGGCGGGGCTGATGAGCAGGTGTCATTGTCATGCTGCCCCTTTGCTGAGTGTCACTTTGAAAGGCAGGGCTGTTGTCATCTGAGTGGCATCTCATTATCACTCCCTGGGGTGCCACAGGAGACTCAAAAGACCAGGCAAGGAACAGGTACTCTGGGGCCACACCCTCCACTCTGCTGGCTTGGTGGGTCAGGCTTTGCTCCAGGTCTCTCGAGTGTGGGGCTGGAGAGCGTTTCCAGAGTCCTGGTAGACCCTCCCTCCCTCCTCACATCACCTGGTTGGCACTGTATCTAAGTGCAAAAGTTTCTGTTAGAAGTTCCTCAGTCACATCTTCGGCACAGTCAGTCTCCAAATACATGGGCTTAGAGTTTGCCTGCAGTTTACATGCATCTGTGCAGATTCTAATGAGAAAAAGTGTCCGGCACCATGCTGGTCACCAAAGGGACACAGTCCAGCCCCTGCCAGACTTGTGTGTCATTCGAGGACACAGACCCTAGGGAGACTCATCAGAAGCATAAAATATAACAGAAATAACAATGATCATTTATCAAGCACTTAACTTGGTGCCATGCATTGTTCTATGCTTTTTAAGTATACTAACTTACTTAGTAAAGAAAAATGAAAGACCCTGAGTAATAGAGGGTCTTACTATATCAAGGCAGTCAATGAAGTAAAGCAGAAAAAGAAAAGTTCACTTAGACAGACTGGGAAGATCCAGGAAGGCTTCATGGAGGAGGCAGGACCACCCTGGCCCCACTAGAGTGTGGGAGAACTGTTCCAGGAGCAGGAGCAGACACATCCAGGCCACAGGTGGAGCAAGTCTCCCGAAGGGCACGTGCCTGTGCTGAGAGGGCAGAGGCCTGGGGCCACGAGGTTTAGCGGGTACCAGCCTCTGAGAATGTTGATAGGGTGAAATTTCAAAATTAGGGCTTTATTCCTGATTAAAATTGCCTTCTCTTAACTGTGGCTTTGCTGCTGCTTTTCTATTTCTGTCTGAAATGGGAGTTTTTATTTTTAAGGTAAAATTTACACAGTGAAATGTACAGATCTTAAGTGTACTTTAATAAGCTTTTAATGAATGTACTCGCCCGTGTAACTAACACCTCAATCAAGATCTAGCGCATTTCCATAGGGCATGAAGAATAAGAAAGGTGACTTTTAAAATCTGGTTGTTCTGTACCTACATATTCTGGGCATTTGTGCATTGGAATAAATCAATACGATCGACTTCCTCCTTTGCCCAACTCCAATTCACCTTCCATCCCAGGAGGGAAAAAAATCAAATAAAATTAAGCCACATCCAGAGAGACAAATGCCTAGTGAGCATTTGTTTCACTCATCTTCGTGTCCCCAGAACCAAGCTCAATCCGTGGCCCTGAGAAGATGATCCGAATATGTTTCCTCAGAGTAAGTCTCCCAGGAACGAATGGACTCTACCTTCTCTAAGCTCCCATATGACACGGGCAGTCATGAAATCTTGCTGTCTACTCCCTTGAGATGGGACAGGAGACCCTGGAAGAATGTAAAAGCGTAACTTCCTGTTCCACACCTCCCACCCCTTACCCCCAAACCAGCCCACATTAGACCTCAAAGGTCAGGGTCTTGAGAAAAGTGAACTTGGGGAGAGAGGGATGCCTATCTTCTCCCTAAGCTATTTAACAGACAACGTCTGAGACAAAATGTTTCCCCCCATTCCTTCCCAGTCTCTTCCCAGGGTCCATGGATCAGAATTCTCCTTGACAGCTTGCAGGCAAAAAGCATTACAAAACTTCCGGGAAAGGAGAAGCTTCGAGAAGGACCATCCGTGTGCGTGTGGCCCATTTCCTTCCTAGCATAATTAGCACCTGGACGTGGCCACAGCTAACTACTTGCCAACACGTTTACCCTCCAAGTCCCTGGGAAAGCTCCCTTTGCACAGCTTGCTGGAGACTGCAGGCTTATAAACAGCATAAGCCAGCATTCCAATCAGAGTACTTCTCACTTGCAGTATTGCACAAAGAGGAAAAAAAAATAATGCTGAACATTCTGTTCATGGAAGAAAAAATAGCAGCAGAAAACTGTCACATTGTTTGGTCTATTTTCAATTTAATTCCTGAGCTCTGGAAATAGCTATCTGTGCAGGCAGGCCAGAGGAGGACTCCCTCCAGTGACCTGGCATGCCATCCCCACTTGGGGTCTTAGGCTGAGGGAAAGGGAGAGAACTAGAGTAAGGATGGTGAGCACGGCCTGGTGGCTCACACGGATCAGGTGTGTCTGCTGTGGGATTCCGAATCTGGAGAAGAAACTCCGAATCTGAAAGGATATCGGGAGCATCAATTGCAGGGCACATCTAATGCAAACGGGATGTCACCTGCAGAGCACGGTTCTCAGCCTTGGTCACACACTGAGATCAGCTAGGGGCTTTGAGAAACAATGCTGTCAGAAGGTAGTTACGCAAATCTGCGTGTGCGATAAATCTGCGTAGAACTGAATATATGTACACGTACAAACACACACCCCAGCACACATCAGACTGGTGAAGTGGGTAACTTGGTGGGTTGTACCAGGGGCAATTCTCCGTTTGCGATATTGTACAATAGTTATGTAAAACCGTCACCATGGGGAGAAGCTGAGTTGGGGGAACGAGGGACCTCTCTGTATAATTTCTTGCAATGTCATGCAAATCCACAATTATTTCAAAATAGAAAAAATTCTTAAAAAGTGCTGCTGGGGTCTGATTTGCAGGATCTAGGGTGCAGGCTCTGCCTCAGAGTTCCCAAATCTCTTCAGGTGCTTTTACGTGCAGCCAGGGCCGAGAACTGCTGTTCGGAAGTGGAGATGCTGGTTGAGAAAGTGAGACAAAGATTGGGAAACAATCTGCACCTGCTCTGTACAAAGGGTTAATTAATACCTATTCAATAAATAAATAAATTGTTGTTCAGTTACGTAATGTGTTGCAGGCATTCAACGAAAGGGAAGATATAGTATGAAGGAAGGCTTCCTGGCAGAAGAGGTTAAACCAGGGCTTGACAGAATTCAGACAGAGGAGCGGGGAAAGAGCATTCTAAGCCAGCAAAGAAGGGCTTAGAGACTTCGTGGCCATCCTGGGGAGGAGGAAAGGGATTGAATTGGGGCACAGTTAAGGAGCAGGGTGGATAGAACCTTTAATAATTACCTGGCCCTACCCCTGCCGTTGGGTGGACTGGTCTCTCAACAGCCTGAACCAGCATTAAGTCCCTGCAAACTGCCGAGAGCAATTGTCAGCAAAAAAGACAATTTTCCAAAGGACACTTGGCATCTCTCAGGTGACCATGATGTAGAGAACTTGGAAAGGTGTGTCACACTATAGTTTGGATGGGTATAAAAGAGAGCAGTTTTTCTCATGGCTCACAACCCCATGCCTATCTGCACTTCAGCTGGTTCTAGATATCCCCAACCTAGAACTCAGCCCAGCACCAGAAAATATCAGAAATGACCTGGGAAGAGCTAAAATAGAAATCCCAGTGTCTACACACCGAAGCTAATGCACTTGACTCGGCAGGTCCCCTGAGAACTCGCTTAATGCCTCTTTATTCTCATTTTACAAACAAATCTAATAAGCTTGATTATCTGTTTCCAAGCTCACAGGAAAGTGAAAGAAAAAACATTGAACAGGTGAGGCATCAGACAGCATCCCTGACAGCAGTGACAAGTGATAGGTGACAGATACCCCATCAGCAGGCAGGGGACAGAAATCTATAAAAGTAAACCTGGGACACTCATCTGACAGAAGCCACCTTAGCAAGGCTGACGGGCTTTGTTGTAAAGGTGGAGAAAGAGCTTTAAGATGCCCCAGCCCTAGTTCTAAGGGCCCCGGAGGCCTCCCCTTGCTTTTTCTTGTGTCTGTTATTAATTTGTCCAATGTACATACAGTGGAAAGTGGCTGTGTCCTGCTGCAGGCTGCCAGAAGGTGAGGGACGGCTGGCTAGCCTCTCTGATTCCAGAGCATGACCTCTGCCCGAAACACCGGTGTCCCTCTGGAAGTTTGCTCTCTCCCCTTGTGGCACCCACCACTGCCCTCCCAGGGCATGTAGGGCACAGGGCTGGCTGCTCTCAAATGGCTCAGTCTGCTGGGTCAAGTGGACCGAAGAGGAAGGGCCAGGAGAAGCCCGTCCCATGTCGTGACTGCAGCTCCGCAGCTCTACAGGCAGCGGGTCCGGCTTGAACTCCAACCCCACCCCGTCAGAAGCACCGTGTGTCCTCGACCCAGCTATTTCACTTCCTGTGCTGATCACTCATACCACCGACCCACCTGCCAGGTGGCTGGCTTAGAAGCGCTCATTAACAAAACGCGAACCTCTCGGCGGACTCAGTGCCACCACCACGCCAACGTGCAGGGACCAGGAAGCTCCTCCCCTGGGCGCTGACCCTGAGCATCACCCCCAGCTGTGGCGCCTTTGCTCTCCGTGTGGTTCAAAACCGGAGCGGGTGGGTCTGCCTGCGATGGCACCAGGCAAGCTGGGCGGTCCCCCGTCTACGCCCACATTGCAGGAAGCGGTGCTCAGAGCAGACAGGAGACTGGTCTCTCCTGCTAACCAGCCCCCAGATCTCTGCCCCAGACTCAGAGGCCCGGATGAGGGCTCACAGGCCCAAGGACAGCAGGGAAGGGAGACAGAGGCTCCAGACCCAGGCGTCCCGATGTGTGGCCGCGCCCTGTCCTCCTCCACAAGTGCACCACCTGATCGTGTTCTCTCTCAGGGGTGCCGCGTCCTGTTTTCGTCCAAAGGCAAAGGCTGAGAAAGAGATCTCAGGCAGGGAAGAGAGGCTCTCAGATGCCCCTATGCCCACAGGAATAGACGAACACATTAGCCTACAATCAGGCACGGGGAGGGGCCTCAGGACAGTCTCTGGCTCTAATTGCTGCTAAAGATCGCTGGGCAGCCCAGGTGACACCTGGAGGTCTTCTGTGGGTCCTCGGGCGTAAAACATAAATCATCTCCCTCTCACTTGTTACTAATCTTGCTTCCTTGCTGTGTCAGCTGAATTCCTGCATCAGCCTGGGCTTAAATGGGGACTTCTGCTCCCTCTTACTTTTTGCTCTCTCTCCTCTCCAACCTCCTCCCCCACCCCCTCTGAAAGTGATGACAGCGGAATGCAAACTCCAAAAGGTAGGCTTGCGGCTCCACTCTGGGGAAGGGACCGGAGAAAGAAGGAAGAGGGCATCAGGGTGGGGTGGGGTGGGGTGGGACAGAACCTGAGTGGCCATGTGGACCCAGCCCGCACACTTCCGGTGTCCAGCATCCCTTCTAGGCAAAGCCCCCTCTCTGCTCCCAGGATAGCGGGTGAGCGTGCAGCAGATAAGCTTGTTTCTCTGCGAGACTCGTGGAGTGTGCTGCGGGAGATCAGAGCACCCCGCCAGGCCGGGGGAGGGCTCTGTAGCTGCCTCTGTCATTTCTCAGAAGCAAGGATGGCCCGGGCCCTGTGGGTGCCTGGGAGAGAAGGGCTTCTTTAATTTCTTTTATTTCCTCGGGTCCCCAGGCACCTCTGTGATGCCACAGGGGTCAGATGCTCTTGAGGAATCCACCAGAAGGCCTGTCCCTAACCATGAGCAGCCTGCACCTTTCCTAAGCCTCTAGCAATCCAGCAGGCCCACCCCACCCGAGGCTGCATGTGATGTCACATCTAGGCAGGGTCCCAGCCCGCAAAACTCCAGAAAACACCCCACAGACTCTTTTGGAAAATTCCCCCTCCTTTGAGCTATGGGAGACCCACCCAGTGATTTCACTTCTGAACCCCATGGGGGACGAGTTGCCTGCCCCCTTGGCCCTCAGGAGCAGGGGAAGAGTCCGAATGGAGAGCTGTGGGACCTACATCTGTCCGCTGTTGGTTGTAACCGGCTCTTACGGGCCCCGAGCCAGGAAGGCACCGGCAGGCGTCACTGGCCTGGTGGGTGACAGAACTAGGACGGTAGCACAGTCAGTGTGGCTCGTGCTGCAGCTTCAGCTGAGGCTGCTTGGGCCCTGTTTTGCTGTGCCCAGCCATGAACCGGCTGCAGTGGGCCGTGGACCAGGGCAGTGGTTAAGAATGGGGCTGCTGGGCCAGAATGCACAGTGGGGACCCTAAGGAGCTGTGTGACAACAAATAATTTAGCCTTCCTGTGCCTCATTTTGTCTACTGTTAAAGGGGGCGATGACAACAGATTAAGAGAAAATTAATGTAAATGCTTACTATGACTGTTATTGTTATTGTTGTTGTTATTATTTATTATTATTATTCTCTCTCAGCTGAGACTGGAAGTATGGAGAGGTGGGACAATATGACTACAGGGTCTGCGTAAGGCAACAATGCAGAGGGAGGGAAGCCAGTGGCCATCCTGTCACCCCGACATCCCCTCCCAGCTCCCCCAGTGCTGGTCCTGGTTGTTGGGACAGAACCTGATTCTGCCATTTTGCTCCGAGAGAACATCAAGCTATCGGTCGTTCCCAGAGAAGGTGAGAGGGGGCAGCTGGCGGTGCGCGTACGTGGTGGGTGGGGGGCAGGGCGTGGTACGCGTTCCCCTCTCAGAGAGGGATTCTCTCTCCCCGAGCTCCCGGGAGCCGTTTGCTAACACGTAGAGCTTCCAGCGAGGACAAGGGCAGCACGTGGCAGGATGAAGCATGAGCTCTGCTGGTCGGAAACCTGGGTTTCAAACCGATTGCCGCACATTGTTTGCCCATAACTTCGCCGAGTAGCGGGTTCCTTGCAAAATGATGGGGCAAGACGAGGCTGTGTCTACAGCTCCTTCTGGTTATTACATTCTAGGAACACGGACTCCGTTCCCGCCACATCTGACTCACCATGATGAGCTCATCAATCACTCTTTTCTCTCTCCGACTTTACTCCTCCTTGCCTCGACTTTCTTAGTTTTGAAAACAGCCAGAGGAGCAGGGACAAGGGGAAATGGAGAGTTAGTTCCCTGCCAGGCGACAGGTATTTGTCCTCTCATGGGAGGAGGCAATGGTGTGCCAAGTCTCAGGGGTCCGGGGCCCAGGCCACAAAGCCAGGAGCCGGTGGGCTGAGTGCATGCACGCCAGGCCCCGCAGCCCACCACTCTGCACGGTGGTACTTCATATGCATGAAGCACGAAAACCACACTGTTAGGAAGTACGGAAAGGCCTCGAAGACTTCTCCCACAGACTCTCTTCCGTCTTACGGGCAGTTTTAACTATTTCGATTGAGACCTTACTCACACTGCAACCCAGGATAAAATAAAGCTTTTCAGAAAAACAAGCCTTTCCCTTGCTATCTGCAATGTGCTCTGATGTTTTCTTATTCTAGTTAATTTTTTTTTTTTCTGTGTTGGTCACAGCCCACTAAACTGACTTAATGGCACACTAAGAGGTGATGACGCCGAGTCTGGAGAGGCAGGGAAGTGACAATGACTCGACTACAGAGCAGGCGAAGACCGCAGTATGCAGATGGACAGACTGATAAGCGCAGGGACTAGATATACCCAGTGTTAAATTACAGAGGGAACAGAACTTTCCAGATGCCTGGGTCACTTCCGAGAACGACTTTCGTGTTACTCCAATGACTGACTCTCCGCACAGACCTAGGTTGATTTATCTGAAAGAGATGGCGCTCCTCCTGCCACACCCTGTGTCCCAGGGTTTCTCTGTGGAACACGAGTGAAGCTGCGTTAGGTAAGTCACATTCTCCAGGAACTTCTTAAAAACTGCGGTCAGAAAGATGCTAGCTGTGAGAGAGATGCAAATCAAAACCACCATGAGATACCATCTCACACCTGTTAGAATGGCTGTAATCAACAGGACAAGTGATAACAAATGCTGGAGGGGATGCGGAGAAAAAGGGACCCTCATACACTGCTGGTGGGACTGCAGATTGGTATAGCCACTATGGAAAACAGTATGGAGGTTCCTCAAAACACTAAGAATTGATCTACCATATGATCCAGTCATTCCTCTACTGGGTATTTACTCCAAAGACTTGAAAACCCATATCCAAAAAGATAATTGCACACCGATGTTCATAGCAGCATTATTCATGGTGGCCAGGACATGGAAGCAATCGAAGTGTCCTATGATAGGTGATTGGATAAAGAAGCTGTGGCACATATATACAATGGAATATTACTCAGCCGTAAGAAGAGATGAAATACTGCCATTGGCGACAACATGGATCGACATGGAAATAATCATGCTAAGTGAAATAAGCCAGACTGAAAAAGTAGAAAATCACATGATATCGCTTACATGTGGGATATAAACCTAAAAGCAACAACTGAACAGGACAAACAGAGACTCATGGACATGGACAATGGACTAGTGGTTACCAGAGGGTAAGGGGCAGGGGAGGAGTGGGAAGGTGGATGGGGTAAAAGGGGTCAAATTTAGGGTGGGTAGAGGAAGGGTGAAGTGGGTAAAGGGGATCAAATATATGGTAGCTGAAGGAAACTCGACTTTGGGTGGTAAACACACAATAGAATATACTGATGTCAAATGATCATGTACACCTGAAAATTATATGATTGTATTAACCAATGTTACTCTAACAAACTTAATTAAAAATAAAATAATAAAATAAAATAAAATAAAATAAAATAAAAACAGGACAAAAATTGCAGCCGGTTACTAAACAATTTCATTTAAGACTTTTTGCCTCACTTCTAAGATTTTTCGGAATGCAGTGATCCAGGCCCTTTCTAATCCACCCCTTAGTCACCGTCAACTCTTCTTTCTGCCTTTCGATGCTCGTGGACTCCCAGGCGCCTTCTGAGCACAAGAGTCAGAGGGAGGGCTGCTCTTCTGGCCTCTTGAATTCAGAGTAGCTTCTTCCGTCTCGCCCAAATCTCACTTTTTTAGGCATTTTTTATTTTTATTATAATATCGCAAACTTACAAGACTTAAAAGAAAATCCCAGAGTTCACCTAATACAGACTCCTGTTTCACGGTGAGAAGAACATGACCCGGGGAAGTTGGGGTCACACAGATTACTGACGTTAGGGCTGAAATTCAGGTGACCTGTCTCCCAGGCCCCAGTACCCCGTGAAAATTCTCTGCAAATGAAGGAAAGAAGGGCCAAGTTTCCAATACACTTGGGTTCACCATTCTGTGTATTAGCAGAGAAGACAGAGTGTGTTCCAAGAGAAATAAAATGGAGAGGGTGATGATTTTGAGGAGAAAACCCAATCTTCTAGGCCTCATTTCCTCCTTTGCTAAAGATAAGAAAAATAAGCCCAAATGAGATATCCGCTTCCACAAGGCTCAATCATCCCAGCATCTTTTTTCTTATAGAAAGGCAGCGGGGAGAGAAGGGCTCCAGAAGCACTTGGCTTACGATTCTGGATTGGTGGGTTTGGAGACACAGATATTGACACTCTCGTTTGTTCTGTGTGCCCGCTGTTTGATAGACCTCCCTGCGATATGCAGGAGCTCATTATCTCAGCTGGCCTTCTCCCTGAGCCTGGCTGAAATGGCCTGACTTTCTAGGATACCCCACCCCTGGGCCTGGGAGGGCCTCTGAACAGCAGGGCTGAGATGGACTGACATGGACCATCAGAGAAGCCAAATGATCTGTCCTGGTGACTTTCACAGGATAGCGCCCCAGCCCCATTTTCTATTGTGAGACATGTGTTTATGAGCCCATGGATCCAGCCCTGTGGATGGAGATGCATCACAGACACACGCACACACATCACGCACACAGGCACATGGACGCCCCCGGGCACTATTCTGCTTTGTCTTCTTTTTATTCCTGGGCCATGTCAATACCCGTCTCCTGGTCCAGGGTACAGGCATCGCTTTAAAGGGCTGGTCCTAGTCAGCTGGACTAAATGGGGCCAATTCTTTGCTTTCTAGGGTAGATCCAAAACTTTGGTCAATGTTCAAAAATGGTCGCTCAAACTGTATTCATATCACAATCTCTACCGCTTCATAGCCATATTTGAACTTGGAATGCTGGAATTTTTCACATCGGAAATGAGGACTGTCTGCCACATTAGCAAAGGTTCAATAAAATTTCATAGCCTTTTAATGGAGACATAAATTGGAACAATACTTTTGGAAAACAATTGAGTAATAGATAGCCAATCTTTAACATGTTTATACCCTCTGATCTAGAAACACCGCTTCTGGGACTCTAGCCAAAGGAAATAGTCTGAAATACAGGGTTTTTCAAAAAAGAAAAGCAAAACCTTTATGCACATTTTTATGTTAGCATTATTCAAAATTTGAAAATATGAGAAGTAACTTAAATATAAAACAGTATGACAGTGGGTAAGTAAATTATGAAATGTTCATGCGATAGAATAGTTAAGCACATGTTTAAAATTATGTTTATGAAGAGTTTACAGTAAGTGGAGAAATTACTTGCATTACAAGGTTTTACTGAATAGGCCGGAAAGAAAATTATATATATATACACTTATATCCATATAAAATATATACATGACACATATGAAAATACATATATGAGAAAATCATATATATGATTATATGCATATACAGGTATAATCATATGTATATGATTTCATTTCCAATCTATTCAGTGAATATGCATATATAGTATAATCTTAACTAGGAAAACTAATTAACATAAAAACTTGAAAGGAAATTTGAACAATGATTGTAGGGTAGCACTCAAGGTATGTATTTTCTTTTCTCTTTTTTATACATTTCTGTATTTTCCAAATAAAACTAGTACTTTTAATTTTTTTCATTTTTGACCAAAAAAGTACATGACAGAGATGAAAGTCCAGTCACACCTCCGCCACCACCTCTGAAGGTGACCTCAGGGAAGAACGTGACCTTTCTGCTCGCCTCCCTCCCTCCCTGCCCACCCAGCCAGCACCCCTCCCCACTCCTCTGCCCTCATCTCTGTGATGAGGGTGCAGCGCCACACGATCTCTGAAACCCATTCTGTTCTAACATTCTGTGTCCCAAAATATCATCTCCCTGTGAGAATGAGATCTCCAAAAGGGGCCCAAGAGGCGTAGCCATCTCACGAGTAAAACACTATAATCATCCTAACAAGTGATGGACTTGGAAGGGTCTTCTGGAAGATGCAGCTGTTCTTTTACAGGCGGCGGAGAAACATGCTGACACGATGTCCTCGGGTTCGGACATCTGGAGCCAAACATCTAAATGGAGCTGGTCGCTGGCAGCTGCATTGTGAAGCCGGGAACTGGGGGTGGGGGAGGTGGGTCTGTAGCACTGAGTCTCCACCCAGGAACCCGGCTGTAGCTGGTCTTCCAGGGCCGGGCCAGATGGTGCAATGACCCCCACTGGGACAGCAGGACAAATTTGACACCCTACAACCTCTTCCGGCAGCTCCATCCTCCAGATATCTCCCCTCGACCAAACTCCACACACTGTGTGCTTGTCTCCTGTTTCTGAGTCCCCCTTCCTCCGTGCTATCTGTCACCCTTGAAGTTCTGTCCCTCTCTGTGGATAAATCCACAGCACCTGGATGGTTCGCAGGGGAGGAGAAGTGAGGAGTATCTGCGTACTGAACCAGCTTACCAACCTGGATGAGAGGTGAATGGATCTCCCCGGACTCTTCCGAGGTGGAATTCCATGATTGGATAATTATATATGATTGTGTCTTTCCCTGCGACCTTGGCCATCTTTCCCACAATCTGGAGAAAACACAACTTGCTCCTAGACATGGTATTTTGCCAATATGCACCAGGAAGGATGGATGTTAAAATAGTGAAATATTTCCACACTGGCTAGTAAGTAGCCACTGCCTTCCAATGCCTTCTCCATTGCCCTGGCAACACAAGTTCTTCTCCTAGGACATCCTGCAAGGACGTCCCTAAGATTCATCACTGAGAGGGTTAATGCCTGGCCCCACAGGGGGCCTGCAGGATCCTGACCCAGCATTAGGCTTTATGCTCTTAGTGCTAAAAAGTTTTGAATATCACCTCTCATTGGCTTGAGAGAAGCTAAGACTGTAAATCCTTTTTGGAGAGTTGTATGAGATCGCCAGGGTGGTTTGAAAGTAATGAGTTTTGGTGTGTCTCACCAAGCTATCCCTACTGCTTGGGGAAGGGAGGGGGTGAGCTAATGCAGTAATGGGCAAGCAGGTGGGGAAAGGTGAGATATGTCCATCGGCCTCGCCCCCCTGTGTTTGGAGGGCTCACATTCTCTCCTTACAGACCGAGCTGCGGGTCCTTCTGAGTGAGCCAACACCTCGGTATCACATAAGCTTCACAGCTCCATCCTTTTGAGCAACCTCGCAAGCCGCTGCCGAGCTACTGAACATTTCCCACAGGGCATCTTCAGAAGGCAGAAGGAACTGGGGGCGCTTTCCCTGGCTCTGCCGAAGGCGGGAGGAAGAACAGAGATGCAAGCAGGCGGTCCCAGGTCACCCCACCTATCGCCTGTGTAGCTGTGGACAGACTCCGCCCCCATCCCAGCCACTTCCCCACTGCAGGAGAATCAGAGCGTTGCCCTCACCGTTTTCATCAGTGCAGAAATGCTCTGGCAGGATGACGCTTTGTTCTCAGTGAGTGGCAGACACATTTATGAGATGGAGACCAGAGAGGCAGGTTTCACGGGGGAGGAGGAGTCGATGTGTTGCCTTTTGATAATAAAGCCTCTGTCTTTCCAGACTGCCTTCCCCCAAGAACGCACCTCACCCCCCACCAGCAACAGGTCCTGGCAGGAAGGGACACCATCATTTTATACATTTACTAATCTCCATCAAGAGAGGTAGATTACACCAGAGACCTAACTGAACTCTGGGTCCTTTCCTTTCTGAATGTCCACCTATCGTCTGTCCATCTCCTCACTGCAGGCTGGCATCCCTGCCACACAGGGACCCCGCCGAGAGCCAGGATCTCAGACGTGAGCCCCAGGAGATAAGAGCCCAGGAGGCAAACCCCAGGCCTCTGCAGCATCGTGTAGAAAAAGTCTGGTGCCTTGGCCGTCATCCCAATTGTGTTTGCCCATGATATGATCTGGCTGTCATGGATTAAAGGAACACGGGGGGTTTTAATGCAAGGAAATGTTTAGAAACAGAGAGCGAACGAACGGAACAGGCTTGTGCTCATATGTTTTCCCTCGAAGGTACTCCAATCTGGCAGAGAAAGGGGATATTTAACTTCCAATTAAGAAGTTGCTCCACTTGTCCAAACAGCTCTCCCGTCTCTTCCCTCGCTGCAGATGAGGGCCCGGTTCTCCTGAGCCCACTGACTCTCTGCACTGGTTACTCCTTCCGGGTGCCTGTGACGTGACCCCCACCTGTCAGAGTGTGTGCTGGCGCTTCTCCACCCTTCTTGGGCCTCAGCCCTGAAGTCCCTCGTCAGCGACTATTCTGATGCTTAATTGACAAGGCCATAACCGATTAAGGGCATTTTATGGGCTTGGCTCCCACTGCCAAATCTATCTCACATCGAAACTGCTTTCAATTTACTGACACCGAAGGGCCCAGAAGGTAAAAGTGCACCGTTAGTGTCACTGTTACGATTGTGGTTATGATTGAAATCTGGGTCTTGTCAATTCATCATCAGTCTTAGCTAGGACGGATTTCAGGCTCCGTTGCAATCTAAGCAAGAGCCACATGAATCCAGATGCCCTGTTTATAGTTACAGCATCTTTATAAGTATAGAGTTAACAGAAGACAAGCAGATGTGTCAATCAAAGTGTGAGCAGAAGAGGAGACTCAGAAATTCTGGCATCCAACCCACTGACCAGCATCCCAATACGTTCAAACTATACCCCTCGCCACCTTCACTTCGTTTCCTCACCACAGACTTTCCAGCAGCTTCTATTCTGAATCACATAGATTGTTATGCTTGGAGAATGAAGGATCCCAACTTCTCCTTACTGAGCACACTCCTGCGTGCCTTGGCCACCCCTCCCTATCTCTCTGTGTACAACAAATGCCCCCTTTCTTGAAGTTCTGTCCACAGGGGACCTTCCCCAGGCTCTCAAGCCTTTCCCCACCTCACAACCCCAGGAAGAGCTGCTCCCTCTGCTTAGAAAGCTCTGCCCTCTACCTGTGCTCACGGTTGGTGCCTTGTCATCCTTTAGGTCTCAGAGAAAGTATCGCCGGCTTCCAATAGAAGTACACCTCCCCTTCCAACCTGATTATCCTCTGTTTCGACACCCTATTTGTTCCTTTCAAAGCCCTTATAACCACTTGTCATTATTTTATTACTGTTTGTTTTTTGTTGTCTCCCCATCTAGACCTTGGCTCCATTTGTTGAAAAAAAAAAAAAGGACTTAATGAATTGATGGATAGGTGAGATCACACATCTACTGTGCACCAGACACTCTTCCTGTACCGGTGACACAACCAACAAGACAGGCACCCTCATGGAGCTTATCATCTTGCAGACAGAGGCCCTGCAGGAAACTGAAATTGCAGGAGGCTTATGCAGAGATGAATGGGCTTAGGCAGAGGCAGAGGGAAAGGAATGGCGTCTCATGTGCTGAAAGCTATATCCGGTATAAATATCACACAGAATCTATTAGTGTTACCAGCGTAGAGGGCAATCGCTTTTTTAATATAATAAGATCTTCCTTGGAGGCGATTATGAGGCACTGATAAGGATCAGGTGACATGTTGAGGCTTTGCAGATGGATTAATTTCTGTTTACATCGAGTTGCTTGCGGCGTGGGGAGTTCTTGGTTTTCAGAGAGAAGGTGGGAGAGATGTCCCCTTGGAGAAAGCAGCAGGCCAGACAGAATTCTTTTAGGTGTTCTCCTAGGAGTGCACTGCCTACTGCTGATTTCAGGAGAGATGGAAAGAAAACCAGGGCACTGGAGAGGGACCTCCAATGTGGGGGAGACACCTGCCGAGATTTAGGTAGGGCTCCCCTTTCCTTCCCCCCAAACCTCAGGGGTTCCAGCAGGGCGGCAAACTACTGCTGATGTGGAGGAACCAGAGACTCCAGGGAACAAAGGGCCGGGATCTTTAGAAGCAAAGTCACGTGATAAATAAGAATCACGGGGCTGAGGGGTAGGGAGAGGAGGAGGAAGGGAAACAGAAAAAGAAGGTATGTTTCTCTTACACCAAATGCCGTCTCAAACATACTCTAGTTAGTAGAGACTGTTCTTCCCTGACTTTCATGTGGAGGTAAAGTGAGGCCTGAGCCAAGTCAAGAGCAGACTCAGCCACCACAGAACAGAGTCCGGCTCCTGGCTCACTGCGCAGGGCCACACACGGCAAACCCTCAGACGCTGACCCTGAAGATTCCCTGGAGAGGGGCCGGCTCAGGCCGTCCCAGGAAGGCTGCAGCCCACAGGCTCCCCGGCCCCCCTTCTCATGCCAAGTGACTCAGGGCTCACGGATGCCAAAGGTCCCCAGGAATCAAGACACGGGCACAGAACCAGGACACCCATGGAACTGGCACTGCAACTTCGAGGAAGGGTCCCGCCGTCAGGCAGCTGGGCACAGAGGCCAGTGATTATGATGCTACCGAAGAGGCAGCCATCTGCCCTCCCTGAAGTTCTAACTCTGGCAGACTCACTTGCCTTCAGCAGAGGCTCAACCAGAGGTCAGACGCAATGGGAAACGCACCTAAGCAAGTCGATGGTGCCTTATGACTGCAGTTACCGCATATCCTCGGGTGCCTGGAGCAGTCCTAGTTTACGCGAGTGGTCTAGGCAGCACATTAATCATGTTCCCGTTTACTTTCAAAACTCTTCTAGTTTGGACAACAAATTCTAGAGTCTTCCTACTTGTAATGCACCTGGAAACCCGAATGTTTTGGAATCCCCAGAGATGATGCTATCCTTAAGTATATATTTTAAATATATACTCACTACCATTAACTCCTCACATTGACCACCCACAAACGAAACTCTCACTACCGATGCACAGCCATTAATCAGGCTCGCACAGCAGCATGCACCCCGCCTCCAGTTATACCCTCAAAATTTCTCATCACCACCCGAATCTCCCAGTCACAGTCGATATAGCTATTCTCCCTTCCACTGTCCAGGCCTACACACAACTGCACACATCTCATGATCTGGGGGAGCACTGGGACAAATGCACCCACTTAGACATCCATCCTAGTCCACTAAGCCTTCGGGGACTTGAAGCTGAAAGGCCCCAGTTGCTATAATGGCTACGACCTTGTAAGGACATGGGTCCAAGTTCATTAAGAAGCTCCATGCGGATGAACCCTGTTGCCGCCGTGATTAATAATCATAATAGACAGTCAGCTGGAGGGCTTCCCAGCTGCGCCTCCCAGGCCCGGTTCTGGGAGCCCCTCTCAACCCACCGGTGAGTAATGGTTTGGTTTATTGAAAGCTCTCTTTTCATTTTTTATGGCTTCAATTAAGTGATGGGGAGAATCCATCATGTAACCTTTCTGCTGCACAGCTAAAGACTTCCGGAGGGGGAAATGTTTATCAAGCCCTAAACCATCAGAGGGGAGACTGCGGTGAAACTAACAGGAGGCTGGGGTAGCAGAGACGTGACCCAAGTGGTGGGGAGCGGAGAAGAACCCACAGAGCTTTCCTGCCTGGACAAGAACCACAGTGTCTATAAAATATCTGCTCAGTTCACAAACATCAGGCTGGTTTCCGTCGCGAGCTCAAAGCCCATCTCTTCAGGAGGCATGGCACGAAACTCCCAGTCACGTGGTATCTGGTAGCCCAGCAGGTTCAAGGTGGCCATGGGAACAGAGACGCTGGTGAGAGGGGTCTACGTCATGAGGGTGGCAGGATGCTCATCCAGTGGGGAGTCCCTGGAAACATGGTGCCCCCCTTGGAAAACTGCAGACACTCCTCAGGAACCGCCCCCCGCATCCCTTGTATTGATAAGAATAACAAAGGACTGAATTTCTGGTTGCAACTACAAATTCTTCCCATCGCCAATGACAACAAACGCCCTCCTGGATCAATTCATTAAATTCTACAACCTCCCATCCTTGGACCGGAGTTGGCCCTTAGCCTCTCCCTGACCTTTGCCCACGCAGTCCTGTTGGTAAGTGGAGCTGGCTCTTATTCATACCTTTAAATTATTCACACCCCAATCTTGGCCACTGGCATTAATCTTTCATTTGCTATTTAGACATCTGATTCCTGGGGCAGCACTGGGAGATGTCACTTGGGAGATCGAGTTGGCCAGAGGGGAGGTCCAAAGGGACTCGGAGACCTGAAGAGCAACAGGGCCTGCCTGCAATTAATGGGGTCATCACCTTGTTCCCCATCACCCAGAGGAGGAGGAGCCAGAGACAGGAGACACATATGTGTCTGACAGAATGAAATACCAGGTCCATGTGCTTTGAAAGAAGTGTATGTGTGTGTCGGTGTGTGTGTTCACATACATGAGCACATATGTTCCTTGTGTGAGTGGGGTGACACTCAGCTCACTCAGATTGTATCTGACCTGATGTAGAGCACAGAGCTGGCAGCTAGGCAAAGACAAAAGAATAATAATGATGATGATGATGATGATGATGATGATGATAATAATAATAATAATAAAAGAGAGAGCCCAGAGAGATGGTGTTGTTTCCATGTGCTAAATAATAATAAGTAAAGGTGAGCTAGCCTTCGTCCCCAAGACTTCACTGTCACAGAAGAGGAAAGATAGCAGTATAGCCCCTCTCCTTTTCCTCCTCCCCCTCTGCATTGTCAGCTGACATTTGCAAAGTGCCAGGCACTGTGCTAAATGCTCTATGTTCATCATCTCTGTTAATTAATACCCACAACAATCCCAGCAGGTGGGACTATCAGTACCCCCATCTCACAGGCGATGTGACTGAAGCTGGGAAAGGTAAAGTAAACTGCCCGAGGCCCCCCAGCTCCTGAGTGGTCATGGAGAATTCCAGCTAAGAAAGTTTGACAACAGGTACCAAGCTCTTAACCAATGATTTAAGAAGAAATAAACACAATAATGACCAAAAGTCTTGGGAAAAGAAGAGGTTAGAACTGTGTTGTCCACGAAGGTCATTACTAGACACGTGAGTTAGGTTAAAATTAAAAACAATTTAAGATCCAGTTCCTCAGTCACATTAGCCATATTTCAAGCGTGTCGGAGTATATGCAGCTCTAGTGGCTGCCTTAATTACCAGTGCAGATATGAATATTGCCATCATCACTGAAAGCTCTATTGGACAGCTCTGGGTTAGAGGGTAATGTGAGATGTTGACAAAATGGAATGCCCTGCAGGAAAAACAGCTGGAGGAAGAACTGCATTGACTTATGAGCCCGTCAGATCTAAAAAAGAAAAAAAAATTGGGCAGCAAGGACAGAAGAGAGCAGAAGGCAGCAAAACACAGATCAATGGGTTGGTGTCATTAACAAGTGAGACTTCACTCAGTGTCACAGAAGGATTCAAATGTCCAACCTCTTGCTCCTACAAATGATGCCGATAACCACCGGGGAAGTCACTTGTCCTGGACCACACAGTCGGTTATGTCCAGGCCTTTCCCTGTCCCATGCAGCCTGTCACCCTGGGTCCTTCCCACAGTCCACATTCTTGATCTCTCTTGAGACATGGATCCAGAGGCCAGTATCATTGTGATCTCACCCTATTCTGACTCCTAACGGGAACGTTTTGCTTGGGAGCAGCAGTTCTCATCACCCTTATTGCTGCATCTTCCCTTTCTGTGATGGCACAAGGCTGTCTGAGAATGAGAACTCGGGCCTTTATAAGAGAGCAGCCATTGAAAAGGCAAACAGCAAACCTGGAGCTTGGGAAGCAGCCAAGGAGGACTCTGTTCCCAGCTCTGTCCCTGTCTGGTGCACTGTGGGCAATCAGTAAATACTTCTCAGGTAAATCGATGGATGGATGGGTGGTTGCTTGGATGGCTGGTTGGTTGGTTGGTTGGATGGTTGGTTGGTTGGATGAATGGATGGATGGAGGATGCCTGTCTAAAAGTCCTTTAACCACTTTATGATCTGGTGCTCCATTCCCCTGACCTTCATGATACTATTCACACATGCACAGGTGTTTCTCCACAATCCACCAAGAGAGACAAATATCTCAGGATGTAGAACAAATTCAATTGCAATTCAGAGCCCAATATTAAAGAGTGGGTACAGCCTACTAACTTTCCAGGAGAAATAAGAGTTTTAATCTCTGCAAAGGAATGCTGCCGGATGACGTTTTGCATGCAGACCAGAAATCCACAGACTCTCCCTCAGGCTAAGTTGGCGACCAGTCTTCAGGAACCCCTGCTTCCCTTCTGGCCTCAAAGATCATTACCCGTCTCGTTGTGCGAGGTCAGCCCATCCCCCTGACATCTCCCTTCCCGACCAGAGCCTCTGACAGCCAGAGATGAAACTGCAAAAGGTGTTTCTTGTCAAATATGTGGTGACAGAAAGAAATCTAACTATGGGAGGTGAACACACAGTGTAAATATCTATATGCCTTACTGTTAAAGTGTACAGATGAGAATTATTGAATTACATTAACCAATGTCACCATAAAAATAAATGGATAGATAGATAGACAGACAGATAGACAGACAGACAGACAGATAGATAGATAGATAGATAGATAGATAGATAGATAGATAGATAGACAGACAGACAGACAGACAGATAAAGGCCTTGTGCGTTATTTCCTCCACTGCCTGGAGAACCAGGTTCTCTCCCCTCCTAAGGAGGCCTGAGCCAAGGCTTCCTGGGCCTCTTGCTCCATGACATTTAAACAATGAAATCATTTTGAAACAAAATGAGAGACTTCAGGATACAGACTTTGTCTGGTAGATAAGGAATGAGGTAATGCTCTAGCTCACAAGTTCCTTGAGGGCAGAGATTTTATTTCTGATCTTTTAATTCTGACTTTGGAATGTCCAGAAAAATGCCTGGCATGTGATCAACAACCAGTACAATGGTTGAATGAATACACGAGGGTGGGAGGGAAGGGGGGGCGACAAATGAATGAATGAATGAATGAATGAATGAATCAGCGCTCAACCTATTACTCTGGCTCGCACCCAGTCTGCTATTGTTTCAGCCCCAGGAAGGCTGGCTTGCTCCTTGGTCTTTGGGTCCCTGTCCTCTTCCTTGCTGGTCCCCTACCTAACTCCTTCAGTTTTATGGTGACACTGCACCCTCAGTTACTGCCTCGTACTCACACTCTAAAGTCTTTCTTTGTTGGTCGTTCGGTTTATTTAAATAAAATTCCTTTAACCTGTTGTTCCTCATATTTAAGATTTTTTGAGATGATTTAGAATGAGAGACTCTGGGCACAGAGGGAATCTAAATGATCATCCGCAGCCAAATGCCCAGACAACTCTATCCTCCTGGACGTCTTCAAAGCCCTGTAACCAGCACCGAGCCATCTCGCTGCTACTGTTGGTTTTGTTTTATTTTATTTTATTTTATTTTATTTTATTTTATTTTATTTTATTTTATTTATTTTATTTTATTTTATCTGATCTTATCTTACCTTATTTTAGAAAGATTATACCTTTTCTCCTAAAATGACATGACCCTAGGAAAGGTTTTTCTCACTGCCCATCAAGGCTCATTCATCCCACCCCTAAGTTTCTCCTCCCTAGATGTCTACACAGGACTCTTGACTACTTTGGCACATTCACCTCAAATTCTTAGACTCCTTATCTATCCATTGCTCCTACTTTACAGGATAGTGCCATCTGTTTTCCACTACCATGTGAAAGTCGAAAGCCACCTGCTGAACATGCCTCCTTGGCCTTCCAAAAGTTTTGAAACCAAGAGGGACCCAATCCAGCTTAGCTTTTAAGGCCTGGAATAGTCTGCTCCAAACAAAGCACATTATATCATAATGACCTTTGTTATCTGGTTGTTTAAGGACTTTATGGAGGATACATATGATTAATGGCTTTGAGAATAGGAAGCTTGGCTAAGCACTTGTTCGCAGGCTCACTATTTGAAATCCAACAGACACAATGGCCACAGCTGGGGAAAGGAAGTGGGAAGCAGGTAGTCCTGTCCTCATTCTGCCTCTGAGACCAGCGTTAAGGCTCCTGTACAAATCAATGGTTTTCCTTCTATTGCATAAAGAAGAATTGGCAGCAATGAGCAGGCAGAGATGCGGAGGGAAAAGAAAAAGGACGAAGAGTAAGAAAGGGCAGGAGGAGGGGAGGAAGTGAAGGAGAGAGCTGTAACAGTGTTTCCATCCTCTATGGATTCTTCCCCTTCACTTCCTGTCCTTTTTTAATGGCTGGGACCCGTGATTTGTCCCCATTGATTGCTATTGATGTTTTTCAATTATATCCGTGACACTTTTGGTAATACGTTTGTAAACACAAAGCCTTCTCGGATCTTGCCTCTTGTCACCTTGCATGAGAGCCGTCCTTCATCACGCCTTATCAGCTGTCGATCGAAGGGGTCAGGAAGGGAGCTCTGTGTCCTTGGTCCTGGGCCTTGCTTGTTATTCTCTTTCTGCCCAAGAATGGACATCCCTCATTCGTTGCCCTCTGGAAAAATGGAAACCTCCCTCTTCAATTGGGATAAAATTAGGCAGAACAAGGGAACAGCCCTACCTGGGGTCAGGCATCAGCCATTGATGGGAAGAAGGGAAAGAAAGGTTGCAGAGAATCCTGCACCCACCGGCTTAGTTTGAGCCTGGGCTGCAGAAACGGGTAACACACACCTCTGAGCAGAGGTAGCTGAGAGGTGTGCATCTAGATTGTATCCCAGATATCTGGTAAACAACTGCAAATTTCCTAGGTTCACCAAAACCAGTAGCTTTCCAACATTTTTAACCAAGACCTATAAGTAAGAAAAATTGTTCACAGCATGATTGAGTATACACATGTATATTTCATTGAAACAAAGCTTAAGAAAAGAGAAAAAATCCTTAAGGAAGAAAATCGCCTCACAATAAGTGATGTATCTTGATATTTTCTTTCCATTCTTCTATTTTTTATTTTTAATGCTGACCATGTTCCACTAAGTTGATTCATGACTGACTTAGGGTTTGTGACCTGCAGTTTGGAAAAAGAGTGGACTAGACCAGGGTCAGCAAACTTTTCTGTAAAGGCCAGATAAGAAATATTTCCAGCTTTGCAGACCATATTATCTTTGTCACAACTACTCAGCTTTGCTGTTGCAGCATGAAAACTGTCATGGGTGATACATAAATAAACAAGTGTGTCTGTGTTCCAATAAAACTTGACTTATGTGCACTGAAGTTCAGATTTCATAAAATTTTCATGTGTCGTGCAATACTGTCTTTTCATTTATTTTTAAACCATTAAATAACGTTAATGGTTAGCTCATGGGTTGTACAAAATCAGGAGTCGTTTCAGATTTGGCCTATGTGGTTTGTCCACACCATGTCAACTGATGCTTGTGGCATGCTGACAATCTTTCTCCCGGGGGTTTGTTATCTAAGATAGGCTGGGGTATAGGGAGCCCCGGCAACCCCTGCCACAGTCATCTGTAAGTCAAGGTCAAGCTCACATCAATTTGTGCCTCTGTGTTAGGGTCTGAGTTCTAACATATTTAATTAACTGTCCCTATACCGCACTCCCTCCCCCAAATGGGTTTTTAAGAAGAAATGTTTTTTCTGCATGATGGCCTTGAAATGTCTCTTTGGTTGCCCATCTTCTCCATGAGGCTATGAGCTAGTAAATTCCAGAAGCTGCTGGTCCAGTGGAGAGCAAAAGAACCTCTGCTCTTCCCAAGCCTTTTCTTGGCTCGTGCGCACACCTACTCCCAGGCTCTTCCCCAGGTGCCCCTCAGTACTGACTCTCAGGCCCCAGTTCAACAAAAGGCTCTTCCTTCCGAGTGCCCGAATAGGAACGAGAACACTCACTTTATTAAAACTGTGGTAAAATGTACATAACACAAGATGTACCATCTTCCCCATTTTTAAGTGCATGGTTCTGCCATGTAAAGCACATCCACACTTGTGCAACCAACCTCCAGAGCTGTTTTCATCTTGTGACACCGAAACTCCATTCCCGTGAGACAAGTCCCCGTTCCTATCCCTCCTGAGGCGCTGGCAACTGCCGCTCTGCTCTGCCTCTGTGAATTCACTACTCTGGGAATCATGTAAGTAGAATTGTACAGTATTTGTCCTTTTGTGACTGGCTGATTTCACTTAGCACGATGTCCTCAAGGTTCATTCACATCGTAGCACATGTCAGTATCTCCTTTCTTCTTAAATAAGAGAACACTAACTTTTAAAAGGCGGGTCCTAAATTTTTCTAGGCAGTAGGTGCATAAATGGGCCTTCCCCAGTTTTAATGGGACAAAATTCAAACAAGCGGTTCAGAAACCCCTCTGGCAATGTCGCAGCTGGATTTCACTCCATCTCCTCATTGTGACTCTGTCCTTAAAACATTTCCCCCGTCCTGTTCGCCCTCTCCCTCCTGCTTAGTGTGGTGTCAGGAAGAGGAAGCAGGCTTTATTTAGGGCTGACATCCCTGAACTGAAATCTTAGTTGCTTCTTTACTTTATTAGCCAAAGCTTTTGACCAGAGCTTCGTCTATAAAATGAAAATGTCTACCTTACATAGAATGGCTGTTGTAAAATAAAGTGAGATGAAAGATGAAAAATATCTAACACAAAGCTTAGAACTCAGTGCTCAAAATGATAATAATAATAATAATAATAATAATAATAATAATAATTAGCCCAATTAATGATTTGCAGGGTCATGGTCTAGTTCTTAGCATCTCAAACGAACCCTGGAGACCCCCAGGTAGAATCCCAGAGCCATTTTTTCTGAGACATCAATTGAGTAACTGCAAAAACTTTCATAGCCAGAGCCTGGGACTCAGATGTCAAATACACTGCTGATTTCATGTGACCTGGACAAGCCATTGTCTTTTTCTGTCCCTCAGCCTCCTCCTTTGTGAAGTAGAACAAATAATGCCTCTAAAAATCTTCCCCACAATGAGGCAAAGTCTTCAAAGGGCTCTGAGCCTTCACAGGGAAGTCATTGTTGAATATACACCTGTGGTTCCAGACAAATGCTAATACTTTGGGAACTAGTGCACTCAGCTGGTCACTGAATGCTTTATGAGTCCTCACCATATGCCAAGCCCCATCGAAGAACTGGGAAACAAGGATGAACTAGTGACCCCAGGACCCACGGCCATACACAGAAGTGCATATGTGTGTTTCAAAGACTTTTACTCCCTGTGGAACAATGGGTGCCTTATCCAGGCCAAACTGATCACCTACCTCAGAGGGGAGGACGTGGAGAAAATGAACATCTATTGGGAGGGGATCTACCCAGTGCTACCAGATATTCTATACTCACAATGACATTTAATCCTTCCTGTGTGTGGGCACATAAAAAAGCACAGAGGGGATATGTGTTTTGCCCAATGTCAGACAGCTGGTATACCATAAAGCTGAGATCAAAAATAGGTTTGTCTGCCTCCAAAATCTGAGTTTCCACTCTCCCAAGCAGCCATTCTAATAATGACCCATCCTATTTGTCCATCAAAACCTCATTTGGAGGGGGATTTACACGGGTCCAGTCTAATGAACTGGCTCTCGTTCCCTTTCTGTCTCTTTTATGAATCAAGCCAATTAGTGACGTGCTTAGTTCAGTGTTCAGATGCCAATTTATTGGCTATCGAGTTTGCGAAGGGAAGCGGGGGTACATTCACTGAATGCCTTCCAAGATCCCAGCCCTGTTCCAGGAGCTCCTGGCCATATATCAGCTCTCCAAATTCTCATTAGAACACCATACAATGGGTATTTTTACCCCCATTTGATGGAGGATCAAAAAGGTTAGCTAGCTCTGGACACCCCAGAAGATGGTGAATGAGGTAGACCAGCACCTGGGGACATCTCTGAAGGTGAGAGACTCAATACAACTCCCCTATAGCTGGGCCTCTCCAAGAAGTAGGGAGAATAAAACAGATCAGGTGGTGGGTTCAAATGAAGAACATTTATCATCTCTGCCCCACCCCCAGCTCCTGGGGGTGGCTCAGAATTCATTACGTGACTCCTGAGCTGCGTTCGTCCTCTCTAGCCTCCTCCCACGTGAACACCATGGAATCATCCAAGGAGGGTCAGTAATAAGATAAAAGCTGCCCCACAGAGAGCGTCACGGTCCCAGCACCGAGCTAGATGCTCTGCATCGATCACCTCCTTTCACTTTTACGACAATTATATCGAGTCTGTATTTCCATTTTGCATAATTTGCGCATTATTTCATTTTATTTTTCCCAACAGACCCAAGCTTACGAGGTGAAGGGTTCCTTCCTCCTAAGCTCACCCAGCTGGGAAGCGTGAAGCCAGGATTCCGGTCCTGTTCCGCCCACCCTAACGCTGCCCGCAGACACAGTCAGGGGCTTCCCCGCCCCGTTTCACTGATGGGTAAACTGGGGCCCTGCACAGGGCGGGGACGTGGTGGCAGAGATGCGGGGCTAGAATCCCGGCCGCGCTTCTGTCTGACTTTCCTAGAGACGAGAGTGGAGCCAGATGGAGAGGAGGTGAGCTGTGAGAAAACCATGATAAAAGCTGACGCTGGGAAAACAAAACTACGTCATCTGTTCAGTTGTTCATCAGTCCTCCCTCTGCAACAGCGCAGGGGTGCAAAGAATTCTACACCTCCCTGAAATGACCCGATAACAAAATATCTGATTGTGACTGCTCTCCCCTCCCGCTCTCTCTGCTGCAGAAAGAGTTCTGTTGATCCCCGTCCTGCGTCTTCGTGATCGTGTCATTCGCATAGCAACGCACTAGGAACGGCAGGACAGGACGAGAGCCACCAGCATCTGGGCCAAGGGGAAAACACGGCGGCTGTCCAGGAGAAGGCACTCCGATGCTGGGTGAGGCGATGCCCTCCAGACCATCTCCCGATCAAGCTCTTCACGTCTAGCCAGGAGCCGCGGGTCTGTCTGGGCACCTGCTGCTCCCTCCACGTCCACTGTCCCAGGGAGAACAGCCAAGAAATCGAAGGGAAGCACCCCAAGCCTCCTCCTCTTCAGCAGTGACCTTCCCAGTCAAGGAAGAAGCTTGATACTCTTTTCCAGCTTTGCCAGCCCCAGGCTTTGGAAATGCAAGGTTGTGGAGTCACACGCAACTTCTGCTGGGCTGCTCTGGCTTTTCCGCCCCATTTCTGAGCTTCTTTTGAAAAAAGGCAGATCCAAGAAACCCACTGCCAACTCCCAGGTCCCAAGACAGACTGTGGTTTAAGGGGCAGAGGAGGGAGCTCAGCTGGGGAGCTGCTCACAGCCCAGATAGGAGGGGGTCTGTGGAGGTGCCACCTCCGGAAGAACCCTGGTCAAACTGATGTCTTTTTCCATCCCTCCATGGGGACCTGAATCCTGTGTAACCCCACCCTGCCCCACAAGTCAGGAGGTCAGTGGCACCCCTATGCCAGAGCACCTTTGTCTGCAGAGTTCCTTCCCCAGCATTCCTTGTGACCCACCCCTGCTCCAACGTGAGGACACACTGCACTGGGGACTCTGCCCCTTTAGGTTCAATGTGGGATTGTCCATGCTATTAGCCTCCCCCAAATAGCATACTCTGCCAGTGTGGGGTTTGGCAGCTGTCAGGTTCAGTGCTAGGGCAGCATCCTAGCTGGGGTGAGCCCTCCACGTACCCTCCCCCACTCACCCATCCTCCTCGGAAACCACGGTGAAGGCTTCTCTCAGGCCCACCCCACCCCAGGGCTGGGTGTCTGGGCACCCCTGTCCCCGCCCAGCCACCCCCTCCAGACATGCTGAGCCACATCCCCTTCCCAGGAAACGGTCTGGAGCACAGAAAACCATTCTCCCAGGCCCCCTCCTCGCTGCTAAGTCCATAAAGGGGCCCGCTCCTGGCCCCTGTCCTTGGAGGCTGAACTGACGGCTCAGGCTTGTCCGTCTCTTCTACGTCTCCCTAGAGCCAAGATAATAAAGGGGGAAAGTTTTTTCTCCTCCTTCTACAGTGCAGACCAATTAGCATTTTCAAAATTACCAGTGGAGAAATACACCTAATTAGCTACTTTAAAGGAAAGCTCTTTAAAAAAAAAAAAAAGTCATAAATTTCTAACTGGCCACAGCTTGGAGACACTTTTAAAGCTAATTGTGTGTTTCTGGTACTAACAGGGGAATTGGTAAAAGTTAGAAATGGATTTTATGACCTTGGTGGGGAGGGAAATGGCTGGCTGACCTCCTTGGGCCAGGGAAGGGTTAATTTCTATTTACTGGAATTAAGGAACCCCTTTAGCTCCTCCTCCTCATCCCCACCCTCCCTCCCCACCTCCAGTCCTGCCTGCATCAGGGGTACCTGCCTTTAAGTCGAATGACAGGCAGGTCTGCAGCCAGATAGCCAGCCGGTCAATAATGCAAAGAGAGAAAGGAAAGAGGACAGAGAGATGGAAGAGAAGCTCGAGGAGAAAGAAATGCCGGGGGAACCTGAGACAGAAGCCACGGCCAGACTCTAGAAGCCTGTTTCTCGTCTGAGCTTCCGTTTAAACGATGCCTCGATGCCTCGGTGGTGTGACGGGGTGGGACCCTGGGCTGCCGTGAATGTGTGACTGACTCCCTCAGCCTGTTCCAACTGGAGGCAAGCAGGGGCTTCTCGGCCCTTCAGCCTCCTGCTGGGCTCACCCTACTGGGGCCCCCCAACTCCCTGGTCCTGAAACTGAGGGAACACGTCACAGAGTGCAGGCCTGGGGCTCCGAAGGGCCGCATTGAGGAGGAAGGCAGCACGGTGGGGTTTTCGGCGTCTGGGGAAGGGGCAGGATGTTCCCCTTCTGGCCCCCCCCCACACACACACAAGAAGGAAGCTGTATACAAACGGGGGTGCGTAAAGAAGGGAGGCCAAGCGGGAGATGTGCAGGGTGACCTCACGTGTCCCCCAGGCACCCTGAAGACTCCGCCCATCAGCAGGTCACCAGCTCTTCGGTGCCCCACAGTGACACACCAGGAGAGAGAGCTACCCAAGCAGTGAGCAGGGGGCTCCATCCGTCAGGAGCCCCTCTCCCCTGGCTGGACTGTGGGGCAGAAGCTGCGGGCAGAACGGAGGTATTGCTGTCTTGCCTGACCCCTGGCCCCGTATGAGGTGCACACCTGTGGCCAGGGTCACGCTTGCTTGACCCCAGGTGTGGCCTCCTAAGCTGGTTGAGGGGGCAGAAGCAGGTGTTTGAGTTTTGTAAACAGAAAACTCGAGACCCAGAAATCGGAAGTCTTTCATTCCGGCGGCAGATTCAGGACTAAATTTGTGTGGCTGACTTAGTCCTTGAAACCACATTTTACACTCACTAAAGCCATGGTTTCTGTGTGTTGAAGGGCACTGCAGAGAAACTACACACAGTTTGGAAGCGTGGTCTGCAAAGCCCACAGCATGTCTTCTCAGTGGGGACAATAGTGTCCCCCAAAGGGTGAGAACCGGAGGGCAAAAAATAACTCAGATTTTGCAATGGTTTGTAACATCTAATAAGACCCAAAGCTCAACCCCACCTGACAAGTGTTCATATCTGGGTATAACTTCTCATTCAAGAGAATTTAAATTTAGTTTTTCTCCGAGAAGAAGTGAGTGAGAGTAAAAAAAAAAAAAAAAAAAAAATGTTGGGAAATGCCGGCTTCACTCAGTGGCCCCAGCGTCACATGCCAGGGCCACACAGGCCAGGGCCCCTCATGTTAACCCCCTTGGGATCGATGCCAGCTGACCGAACAAGAATGGGACACAGGAGCGGGCTCCACCCCCACACCGGTCAGTGAGCCCTAGGTGTCCCGCTGCAGGCGATCACAAGCTCTCACAGCGGTAGAAGGTTCCGGCAACCCAGGAGTTGGAAGCCGCGTCTGAGCAGGGCTACCGTGTGCGATGCCACAAAGCCATATGTTTCCTGCCGGGTCGGAGGAAAGAGCGTCTGGGACACAGAACACCTCAGGGGCCTCTTCCCAGCCCTCACTCCAGACCTTAAGCCCTGAGGGAGACGGCGTATGGATGGACATGTCCTAGGCGCCTGCAGGAATGGAGTGTGGGGCCGAAAGGCTTCAGGGCCCTAAAAACAGACACTGCAGAGAAAGTACACACAGCTTGGGAGCTCTGGGTGGAGGACAGAGGGGAAGCGAGGGACCTTTGGGTCCCCAGCACTCCACGGGCATCTTTTACACGTTCCTTTTCTTCCCTCTCTGACTCCAGAGGCTGGGAAAGAAGGAGGAGTCAGAGATACCCAGCTTAATGGACAGCCTGTGCGCCCCCCTCCACCCTCAGACCCCTGCCCCTGACCCCGTCCCCACCAGAAGTGACCCTGGGCTGAATCCTCCAAGCAAACAGTGTGGCTTCCGGCCTGCCCAGCCTCAGTGGGCAGCTCTGGGTCAGACATATGTGTCTGCAAGCGTGGTGTGAACTTCTGTGTGACCTTGGAAAGTCAAGTCCTTGGGGAAGGGCCCCGACTCCACTTTCTGTACCCGACGCCTTCTCTAGTACCTGCCACACACTACGTGCTCCACACATGTTTGTGCAATTGAATGTCATCCTTCTTCCTCAAATGTTTTCTCAAAAGAAAGGGGAAATGATAGTCCCCCCTACCTCAAAGGGATTTTGTGAATGCTAAAAATCTCGTCAAGCAACCAGCAAGATGGGCCTCCCGCCAACCCTGCCCCCACCCCGCCCGCTGCCCCCAGACCTGTCTCGTCTTCCTTCCTAAGAAACCCAGTGCTTCTGGTAGACGCCGTCTCAGATGGTTTCTGCAGAGCAGGTGAAAAGAGGCCTGGGGCAGAAGAGGATGTCATCATCACAGACAGAGATGTACCTTAAGGAAGACCCGAGGTGCCAGAGATGGCTCCAAATGCCTCCACGTGCCCTGTATGTGCTGTCCTCTGCCCAGTCCCACAGGGAACAAAGAACTGTCCAGCTAGGGGACACCTTCTAAAAGCAGGGATGTGCCAAGGAACATTTACTTGGGTCCCTTTCCTGGGGTTCTGACCCAAGGAAGGTGACACCTTTACTGCTCTCCCAGGGACATACTACAAGGAGCCCCGTTTCACCTGCTCAGGCCCGAATCGGCAAGAAGCCCCCTGGTTCTCCCTCCACCGGCCTTCCCTGGCTTTTTGGGGGGTGATGGATGGCTCGAGAATTACAATTTTTTTTTCCTGTCGAGAAAGCGCAAACAATTCGATGCCAGGAGGGAAGAATCTTGCTCCCTGTTGGCCACTAGCAGAGTCCCCAGGGAGCCCTACCAACGTCATGGAGAGACCTCGGAGAACGAGAAAACAGCCAGGCCTGTGGGGACTGGGAGCAGGGAGATTTATTTGTGAATGATTAAACCAGAGCTCCCCGTACCTCAGCCAGCGCTGCTTCTTGCCCCGCCCCCACTGCCCAGACACAGAACTGTGAGTAGCGGCCCTCTCCAGCCCTGCCCTGTGCCCACGGGCTCAGACAAGGCCTCCAGCAGACAGCCTGGCTCTGGCCGGCTGCCAGGTCCTCGCCTACCTCCCACTCCATTCCTTGTCTGCGATTGTTTCCAATCAGTTTAGGAAACAGCTCCTAGAACAATTAGAAAACATAACAAGGAAGAATTACATAATTACAGTCCGCCTAGATCTCAGGCACTTAAAAAAAAAAAAAGGCTGAATTGAGTCCAAATGGGGATTAATGCGAGGAAAAAGATGGCATTCCTGGTGAGCATGAGGGCATGAGGGTGCAAGAGCTGGAACCTTGGGGAGCAGGATCAAAGGTGCTTCTGTGTCCCAGCTGGCCGGGCTTGGGCCCTCACTGCTCCCCAGGCCAAAGTCTCATAGGAAGAGTCTGGGAGGCCCAGAGCCATCCTCATGCAATGCAAACCATGCTGAAGAACAGGTAGACCAGAGAGCTGTGACCATCTGAGAGGAAGACAGAACCCTAGAGACCATGCAGCCTACATTGATGAGGAACAAAGACCCAGAAAGGAAAAAGCTTTTCCCCAAACCACATACAACTCGAGATTCCAAACCCCCAGCTGATGCTCTGTCCCTTTGCAGGACCCTTAACGCTGGCCTTTGGTCTCCAGGCCAGCAGCTGACTGGCCCTGTGCACTGGGAGAGCTGGCAAGTCCTTTATTGTTGAAATAAATGGATACCGAAAAGATGGGTATAGGAAGAACTCTGTCTTCTAACACGAGCCTCGATACTACCCTGTAACTATGTAGGCTTTGGGAGCTATGTGATCCCTGTAGTAACTGCTCAGCACTGCTGTTGTAGCAAACGAGCATGGCTGAGTTCCAGCAAAACGTCATTTAAGGACACTGAAAATCTGAATTTTGTATCATTTTCAGGTGCCACGAACTATTAGTCAACTTTGGATAATTTTTTTTCAACCATTTAAAAATGTAAGAACCATTCTTTGCTTCGAGGCTGAACCAAACCAGGCAGCCGGCCAGACGTGACCCGTGGATTGGCGTCACGGACCCTGCACATGGTAAAAGACTCTGTGTCTCTCTCATCATTCCATACGCAGAGCTTACACGGGACTGCATGGACCCAACGCGGGTGGTCTCTGCTGGGTCACACTGGCTGCTAGGCCAGGCTACCACCAGCAACAGGGAGCCCTTGGCAAATCACTCCACAAGGCTCCAGACATCCCTGCCATCCGTGAGCACCTGGCCCCAGGAACACGCTGGGTGACCAGAGGGCACGTTTCCCCCACCAGGCAAGCTATTCCTCCCCCAAAGAGAACAGAGCAGAGGCCACCCCCACATGCCCCTCTCTAGACCAGATGGAGGGTCTTTCCGCACAGAAGGGAAAGGAGGACTAACCTGGAGTCTCTCAGGTCAACCCAACCTCCCACCCTGTCCTCCTACTGCCTCTCCTTTTAGTATCGGGACATAAGAGCATCTTTACACCTTCAAAACAAATGTACTGCACCGAATGCTGATGCTGGCACTATGCCAGATGACAATCGGACACCGGATATCAGACACAGTGTGACACCCAGCCTCCATGCAGTTAGCACCTTGAGGGCTGAGACCTATGCCTCTTTGATTCCCTGCACCCAGGTGGGAGTAAATGAATGAGTAAATAAATGTATGTGCAAGATGAAAATGGTTAGAAAGACAGAATCCCATGCAAGTTAAGGGGAGGGGGGATTTGTGCCTGGCTAAGGAAATCAACAATGGCTCACACAATACTGGAGGTGGTTGAGCTAAGTCTGACAAGATGGGTGAGATTTGGGCATGTATAGTTGAGACAGAGAGAGAGAGAGATTGAGAGAGAGAGAGAGAGAGAGAGAGAGAGAGAGAGAGAGAGAGAGAGAGAGAGAAATTCCATCCAGAAGGAATAACCAGCAAGGGCCTCAGGCATGGTGGCGTCTGTAAGGATGCTGAGAGTTTAGCTGGGTGATTCGTGAATACAACTAGAGGAATAACAACAAGTGTTACGAGCACAGAATTAGGCTTGATCTGGATCATGAGGACCCAGCATGCCAGGCAAAGGAGTTGACACTTGTGCAGGAGGTAGGAGGTATAAAGACTTCTGAATAGAGGTGATTTGGTGGCAGTGAGATCAGGAAAATTAACACGTCATCAGAGTTCCTAAGGACTAGAGACAGCAAGGGGTCCATTTAAAGAAAGCCTGAACTAAGACAGAAATGGACAGGTTGGACCACCCTACCAGGAGAAGCAGAGGAGTGGTTTGGGATGCTGTGGGACTTGACAAGTGATTAGTGGTTATGAACATAGACCCTGGAATCAGAGAAGCAGGGTTCACATCTGGCTCCAGCACTTAATCACTGTAAGTGGTCGATCCCGCCTGGGACTCGGTTTCTTCATCTGTTAAGTGGAATCATAATCTCAGAGGGTGGTTGTGAAGTTCAGATGAGGTTATACATAGGATATGCTTATAATGCTCAATAAACATTAGCTATTATTGTTACTTTTATACCGGAATAACTCTACCACGCTAAGTAAATTCATAACTAGTGAAAAAGCTCTTTGCATGTTTTTGTAGCTACTGCATATTTCTATGTGACCAGCAGGATAATTGTATTCATTGCTCAAGAGTCACATTTGGGCCAGAACAGCTTCTTTCCAGCAGAGAGGTGGTTAGCCAACAGCATTCTACGATCCCCACCTACCTTCCCTACCACCAACTGCTGATAGTGGGTCCCTCACCCCATTCTCAGGAAGCTGCCCTACACCCTCTCAGTCACTCCGGAGTCAGCTAGTGACAGCGAGCAACCAGAAATGCAGAGCCCTACAAGGGACCTTTGTCCAGAAAGTCAATGTGCTCTACAGAAAACTTGCAGCCCCGGCACTGTGGGGAGGAGGGAGGCAGGGAGGAGGTCCTGACCCAGAGACATACAGAAGGGTGTCACAGGGGATTCCAGCTAAGGCCTCTGACCAGCGGGCAAGTCCGGGGATTCTCCAATCTCAAAGGCCCTCTTTAAGAATCCCTCATGCTCAAGACTGACGATCAGCTGTTTGTTAGGCCTCTGACCTGCCAAAAAAAAAGTGACCGGCACCATGACAAACAGAGTACAGGCTTTGGATTCAGGCATCCCTGAATGCTGAGTTCCGATGTGGCTGTCGCTCCTCCCTGGCCATGTGACTCAGAACACGAGGACAACAGTTAAATGAGGGTACATGAGATAATGTGTGTTCAGCACAGAGTAGGACCTCTGGCAGAAAAGCAGAGGAATCTGGACTTCGGTGACGTGACCCAGGTTTTGTTTACCAGCTGAGATGAGGATGGGGCCTCTCCTCACTTAATCAATGCCTGTCTCAGGCCTGGAAGGAGGAAGTGGGTTTAACCAAGCCCCACACCCTCTCCACACTCCCCCCGGGGTCTTAGTGATGACTCTGCCCAACCCACTCTCAGATGGCCCTGGACTCCCCTTCGTGGGTTCTGTGGGTTCTGTGGGTTCTGTGGGTTCTGTGGGTTCTGCATAGTCCAGCCTCTTCTCTTCCCTGGTCCAGTTTCGGTCCACCTCCTCTGCCTGCCAATCATCTGGATTTCCCATCTCTGCCTCTGAAGGGGGGCGGGGGGAGTGGGGAACATGACTCAGGCGAGACTCGCCAGTTACTCACGGTATTCCCAAAGAAGCCCTTAGTCAGTTCTCTTTGTCACTCCCTTCAAATCCCATTTCATAACTGACCATGTCTCCCAAGAGCAGGAATGCCAGACCAAGGGAGCAGAACTAGGGATTTAAAAATAAAAGGAGGAAAGAAATGCACTCGGTTCCCAGGGAAGCTCGCCACGCTCCTGCATTTCTATCTGGTTGCTACTGGCAACCAGGCAATCATATTTTTCCAGCCCCAGATATAATCATCATAATCAATATAGGAATATTTATCCCATTCCTTGTCTTTAAGGAACTCACAGCTTTTCACAGCTATCATTCTTTCTTCACGAACAGAGAGGAGATTCGGGGAGGGAGTGTGTCTGCCGGGGGGTGGCACGTGGCCGTGCTGAAGAGCCGCTTCCCTTTGACAGATGGAGAAACCGAGGGAGGGGTAGGCAAGGGCGGCTGTGAAGGACTGCTCGCGAGGAGAGAGGACTGTTACCAGTAATTAGCATGGGACGGCGCTTTCTACATATACTCTCTTCGCAGCATCCCTGGAAAGTAGCCTCATTTCACTCTTCTTCCAGGTGGAGCCCAAAAGATCTGGAGATTCGTCCAAAGTCACACAGCTAGAAATGTCATTGCTGAAACTCAAGTCAGGCCTTCCGGGTCCCTTTCAGTGTTTTTTTTCCCCCCCATAGAATCCCTGCAAAGAATTATGATACCTTCTTAGAGGGGTCGCGTCTCTTCTACGCCTCACCATCCCAGCTCTGTAAATGCTGACCATTCTGCTGCTCTCACATGCGCAGTATTGCTCCTGAGCTCTGTTTGACACCGGTACCAAATGGGCGAAGAGGGACAACGATGACGAGGTTGAAGCACTTGACCCGGGTTGGCAAACTCAAGAGCTGATATTTAACTCCCAGACTATTAGGGACATTCTGCTCACCAGAGTAAAAATTTTGAAGAAAGAAAAAAAAAATCAGTCTTTTTGACGGTGAAAATCATTCATCACTTCCAACAACTCTGTGATGTTCGTGGCTTGATGTCGCCCTTTTGCCATGGCGACCAACGTGATGCTAACAACACGCCTTTGGGGTCCCCGAAGTGGACGAGAAACATCCTGAACGCCTTCTGTCCTAAACCCCGAGGAAGGCTTCCGCACCTGCCTTGCCCGCGAGAGCTGAACAGGTGGCTGGCAGTGAAGGACAACAAACAAAACGCACCTCTGAGAGGAAGCACGTGACCACGGGCAGAACCATCCTAACGAGGATGTTTTTCTGAGTTTCATGCGCAGTGTTCATTTCCCTTCAGAGACAGCACAGATACCACTCGAAGGGGAGAGGGGCCGGCCTGCCTCTGAAGCGTCCCTTCTGTTCTTGGAACAGAGAATCAGCTGGACATCACATTATCTCTTACTGTTCTCCTAACTTAGAGTGAGGCTCACTTATCACTTGGAAAGAGAGGCCCCCAGGCCTGTGTACCCACCTGGGACCCTCCGGACCTTCTGAGAAACAAGGCAAAAAGGACTTGACATCTCATCTAGCATCTCCCTTGAGTGCTAGAAAGAACTGCCATGTTGCGAAGTTCCCTCCACAGCCTTGTTATACTCAGCTTAGTAGGCAGAGGGGGAAAATCAGGAACGAACGGCCAACATGCCAGAGCCCAGGCTAAGGGTCCACAGAAGACACCGATGAGGACTCAGATCCCTAGGGATTAGTGTCCAGTGCCAATCAACCAAAGGAGGCTTGTTCAGCACCTTTTAATGCAATTACTGTGTAACCGCCCAACCTAGGCCTTTAGCCCAGGCTGGCCCGCCCACCACCACGCAGCCTCACCTGACTCCAGGGATGCTGTCCACCTCTGGTCACCCCTCCTGTTCTGTTCCTACATCTCCTCAGCTCCTGACATTTTGCTCTCATTTTCCACCCCCAGGCCCCTCTCAGCATCCTCGTTGGCATCAGATTTGGCACTCTCAGCACTGAATTTCAAGAATCTCTTTTGGCCACAATTTGCACTCAACCCTCAGTTCCATGGTTCTCTGGCCTCTTTGGGTATCCACATTGCCTGTCCCTGGGGCCCGGCCCACATTATCCAGCTGGTTGCCATCTCTGCCACACCTGTGCCAGCTGCCCATGCTGGGGGGAAAGGAGGGAGGAGAAGGGAGTGAACAGGCTCTTGGCACTGTGCAGTGTTTAGCAAGTTCAAGCTTAGAAGTTAGAGGTTCTCCAAGGCACACGTGTTTGGGCTCTTAAGTCCTATCGCTCCGACTCTTACTCACAATAGATTCCCAAACACGGTGATTTCTTTTATGTGAGACTTGCTCCTTCCCAGAGAGCTTGCCATGTGTTGTCCCTCTTTAGCCTGATAACGTTCTGGGATGGATGCTGTCAGATCAAGGGACATGATTCCCATTTGGCTGCGTTTGGCGACGCCTTGACTAGTGCAGGTACATGGGGAGCGAGAGGATGAGTCTCTCGTGCAGCTGAAACACAGGAGCACACCTGCCTTTCTGGCCCTGCAGGTGGTGAACACCAAAGTCCCTACTCTGATTTCTCACCTGAGATGAGGAGCCCAAGTCGACCTCCTCCTCTCAGCTGCTTTGCTCAGGGGCCTCTACTGGGGAGCAGGCAGAGCTGAGCCCCAGCTTCCTGGCCCACAGATCTCTCCCCAGCCCTCTTCCACACATACAGGGTGCCTCCCAACGCCTGAGACTAGGCTTCTGGCATCTAGATACACCAGCCTGCATCTTCGAGATTCAAGCAGGAAGTGTGTCTGTCTGGCCTCAAGCTTCCTGGCCACACAGGGCAACGTCCTCACTTAGAAAGGCAGCCACATGGTGGAGCCTGGCTGGGATCCGCAGTCCTCACTCAGTCCTGGGCCCACATTCTCCTGCCAAACGAGTAGCGATAGCCTCAGGGGAAAGACAAGGAAAGAAGGAAAATAACCAAGGTGGGGAGAGGGGAGACATTCTGAAATCTGGACAACATCAAGAGCCGGTTTCCATGACAACTGCTTCTTATTACAGTTGCTCAAACTACCGGCTATTCTAATCAGCGCTGTGGATGGAGCCTTCAGCCCTACTCCATGATGGCCGCCATGGGGCCTGGCTCCTCCCCGAGCACAAGGACCACTAACCCTCTGATTACCCCACTTGCCTGCAAAGGGAAGAGAGGCCAGAGCTTAAAGGGTGAGGTTTGTTGGAGAACGGAAGGAGGATGAGAGGTGTCGAAGAGAGTGGAAAGTAGTGGGGAGGCCCGGAGTCTGGGCGCAGCCTGACAGGAGCGTGGGAGTTGTCTGTGTGAGTGTGTGTAAGGAGATGCTTATCTCTGTGCTGGGCACCCATGTGACAAGTGGCATCTGCTCACCGGCATGCCGGGGCGGCTACCTGTGGGCACATCTGAGCCTGTACACATCTGCCTCCCCACACCCCTTCTGACACCTTGGAATGCTCTTTCCTCTCTTGCCTCTTGCAAAGCTCTAAGCTGAAGTCCAAGGATAACCCCTAGGGCCAAAGGCCAAGGTCAGTGCCCAGCAGGAAAAAGGCACCAGCAGCTTCCAACCATTGTTCAGTGACTTGGAGAGGGAGAGACCAACTGCACCGAGGTTCTCTAGAGTTACTCTGCAGTGAAGGGTTTATGGCTGAGGGACTTCCTGCACAGACTCCAGGCTCCTCAAGTCCCCAGAAAATGATTGGTGACTTACAGGTTTTCCTCCGGTCCACAGATGGAGCCTGAGAGGCAAACAACTTGTCAAAGTCACCCGCTGGGTCTGGTGTCAGCCTGGAGACTGTCCCCAGAAAACTGAACTCCCTTCCCTCTGCACACTCGGAGTTGCCCCCTCCCTCCTCCTGTGCCCATCTGGCAATCACCCAAACACATTGCAAATCAGATGACATATGACACAACACACACTCCGTCCTGCTCTGGAGGGAGACCGTCCAGAGGGACAAGGGGTCTGGTTTATATTTTAAGCAGCTAGAGAGAAAAATGGGGGACTGATGAGGTAAGGTGATGGCAATGAACGCCACACAGCTGTCCAGGATAATTACTTCGCCTAGCTATCCTGGAGCCAGGGAAGTGGGACACAGGGGAAGGTTTGCCCCATAGATTATGAGCCATGGGGGCAGAGCCGGTTGGCTTCAGGAATTCCAGCTCTCCACCTGCACCCGAACGGCAAGTATTGCTGTCACTGTTGGAAATACAGCAGAAGGAGCCGGAGGGGGTGAGGTGGGGGTGGCGGGAAACCCCAGTCAAAGCGAGGCTATCTTCCCCAGTTTCCAGCCCTTGGAGAGACCCAGAGAAAAATTCCCACTCAAACGTCTCCCAACTAAATGGCTGGAGAACTGGGCCCCTGCACATCTCAGCTGATGGTGGTGGACTCGAGAGGCATCAGGAAACCTAAAATCAGCCTGGGACAGACATCAGTGGAAAGGTCAATGCACGGGAGCCGGGGAAGGGAGAGGCTAAAGGATGTCTGCCACGAGCCAGCCGTGACCTGTTCAAGTCCTCACCCCCTCCCTTGAGCTGAAACGTGGTCTTGTGCGCTGACTCCACAGCCACCACACCCCACAGATGGGAACAGGCGTTTCAGCACCAAGGACACGTGGATTAGTGGCCATGCAGATGCCACCACTACAGGAGGTGCGAGGAATCATCTTCCGTAGCTTTTCTCAGACTTCTTGGCTGCTGTACCCCCGGTGCTCCATTCCACACAAGTGTGACCCGTTCGGGGATAACACACCCATCTTGCCTTCGACACTAACATCAGGGATGCAGAAGAACGTGCCAGGAAATTTCCTGCCAGGTCCCCCCTTCCTTGGTTCTCTGATGAGAAAGTCTCCTAGCTGACCCCATGGAGAAGAGAATCCAGTCCAGGTGACCCACCAACTAGGATTGGGTGTCTGTCTTGCACTTATAAGAGACTCTGCAGAAGCACAACCATCAGGACACAGAGCATAAAAAGTCAAATCCCAAGAAGTCCAGATCTTTGCCAACAGCCGGAAAGCAGCTCACTGCCTCTCCCCTCATGGTCCTGGGCTCACATTATTCAAGGGCCGGATGAAGATGACCCCCAAGGGGCAGAAATCTGGCAGGAAGGGATGTGACCACAGCGTGTGTGTGCGTACGTGTGTGTGTGTGTGTGTGCGTGCGTGTGTGCATGCACATAGATGCACACGTTCCACTAATGAAACCACAGTAATCGGCAGTGTGTGGGTGTACATGCAAGAGTTGGGGTGGGGGGTGTCCATGTGACTGAGCGCAGCTCAGGATCACGAGTGGAAGAAGAGCTGCATCTAAGGCCAAAAAAGCTCCCAGATCTGCACCTTCCCACCGAGGGGGCCACTGTTCCTCATCGATTCTCCAAGGTCTCATTCTCACCTTACCCCTACAAAGGAAAAAGAGACCCACGCCACTCACTGCACACAGCCTGAAAACACAGAAACACCTGGAGGTGGTGACTGTGATAACGTGGGCACACACCCTAACAGAGCCACTCCTGTCACCCCGTACAGGGTCAGCAGGTAGGAGGGCCTGTGTGATTACAGAGGGCAGCCTGACAAGGTCACTCACTCCCAAGTCAGGGGGAAACCACTGTCCCACTGAGAAAGGGAGCTGAAGAGGAGGGGAAGGAAGGCAAGGTGGAGTTAGCAAGAGCCAAGATGAAGCCAAGGGTTTGGTGGAGGGAGGTCTTGGAGGCAAATCAAAGGTTGGTGGCTGGAGTCACATTCACTGTGTGCCCGCGGCTGTGGGGGAATGACACTCGTCTCCTGAGAAGGAGTGGGTTCTGACCTGGGGAGGCCACGGCTCTGAGAAGCTCATCTTTGGTGCTCTCTCTGCAGCAAAGTCTCAGCACCACTCAGAGGTGTGAAAGCTTGTGTGCGTGAATGCACACAACATGCCGAAAGCACATGTGAGTCATTCAGGTTAAAGGGTGGTGAAGAACACAAACCAGTTAAAATGTGACCACTTGGAGCTTCAATGTCCTCCTCTATAAGATACAGATGATATAAAGCAGTTCATTCAGAGGGGAGCTGCTACAACATGATCCATGGATAGGGCACTGGGCCTGGTGCCTGGCATGTAGTAGGTGCTAAATAAGCATCCGTTTGTTTTATTTTCTGGCCCCTCATCATCTAAGGCAGTGGTCCCTAACCGTTTTGGCATCTGGGACCAGGCTCCTGTGAGAATCTAGTGCCTGATGATCTGAGGTGGAGCTGAGGCAGCGATGCTAGTGCTGGGGAGCGGCTGCAGGTACAGGTGAAGCTTCCTTCGCTTGCGTGCCACTCACCTCCTGCCATGCGGCCGGTTCCCGACAGGCCATGAATGGGCACTAGTCCATGGCCTAGGGACGGGGGACCCCTGATCTAAGGTCCAAAATGACATGGCAAAAATAGAAGGTGTTGGGTACATAATGTTATTATTTACCACACAGCTCATGTTCACGTTACCCAGGAAAATGAGGAACTTCTCAGCCACACGATGATTATTAGTGTAGGATGCCATTTCTAGCCAGCAAATCTCAACATCAGTCCAATAGTTATGCAGTATAATGGTAAAGCAAGGACTCCGGTATCAGACTGCGGCAGGAGTTCATATTTGCCATTTGCCAGTGAGTAACCCAATGCCCACCTAGCACCAACAAACAACTCAATAGATTGTTTTATTGAACTACATCTCTGTATCGTTTTAGATGTGCTTAACATCGACAATTCCACTTTCAGTCTAAAGTTTTTCTTTTCAGTCTTCCTCATGACTGACTGTCAGCACATCGAAACAAAACGCTTTGTTCCAAATCAACTGGCCATTGCTAGGGAGTAAGTCAAAAAACTTTTGCAAGATGGTGTCAAAGGTTTAATGTGCCATGACTCTATGAAACCTGTGGACATAATTCCTCCACCAGCTCTGAGGCAAACTGGCATGTCCATTTTACACCCTTCATCCCAGGCAGCAAGCATTAACCTTCATTATTACCACACACAACGTACTTTCCTATTGGCAAGAACGTTAACCACCCTGGTTCATTCAGTTCATTCACAAACTGCAGTTCTTTTATCTCTGGCCTGGAGGGAATCAAGAAGCAGAAAATAGTCTCTGCCAGATCTAGCTTTCCTAACACTCGGAGCTCAGCTGGCAGGTGCCACAACTTCAGACACATGGTCCACAGATGTAGCAGGCCCACCTAGCTTGGGCTCGGCAATCACGGAGTCCAGTCCTCAAGAAAGAGTTCATCTCTGGCAATCTCTGAAGATCCCCCAGGCTGTCTGCAGACAGGTCTCTGAAAATGTGTGACCACTGTACTTTAGAACACGCAAAGAAGTGATACATTGGGTTATCCGTATAATACACACACACATACATATCCACACATATACATATATGCATAAACCTACACATATGCATATATCAATGCATCACTACACTTCCTGTTCACCTTAGGTGACACGTTTGGTAGGGATGTTTATGAAAGGAGGAGGGGTATTTTCGCTGCTCAGACGGCTTCTGGATTCAAAATATTTACAAACCATTGGTCAAAGAGACAATCCCTGAACTCAGATGTGTGTGCAATAAATGATCAACCTAAGTTTGTGGCCGTAATTATCCTGTTCTCTCCTCCCTATCCCCAAAGCCACTAGCAAATGTTTTTACACAGTTTCCGTTTTACCTGTGGTCCTCCAGGCTCTTCTGACTGGGAGATTACCCAGGTAATCTGGTTCCCAACCCCAGAAAATGTCCTCATGCTGCAAATGAGCTGTGTGGTACTTTCTGAAGTTTGATGGGATTAGAATAATATGCTTCTGGTGAGCTACTGGAAAACACTGTGTGCTTGTGTGTGTGTGTATGTATGTGTGTGTGTGTATATATATACATGTGCATGAGTCTGTGTGGGGTTTGTGCATTACTGCCATAGAACGCACTTTTATCTTTATAAGAACCAGTGATAACCCATTTCCTCACAGTGAGACGACCGTAAAAGTTTTTAGCTTCGACGTGCAGGAAAATGCCAGGATCCCTGTGTTTGAAAGGAAGCCTTACTTTCCCTTCGCCACCGCCTTACACAGACATATGTTGCACAGACAAACACCTGGAAGGCAGTTTGCAATTCTTTGAGGTTGCTGCCTTTCCCATGCAGCTGTCAAATCGCACCAGATCAACATGACACAGCAAATAACACCGTGACACGCACCCAGCAACTTTTGAAAATACACTCTCCTTACCCCAAAGCCCCGCCTGCCTTCCCCATCTTGTGCTGCTGTCTTCAAACTAACCATCCTGAAACCGCTTAAAAGAGCCTGACAGGTAATTTATTCTATGGCAGAGGATAGCAATTTCACTGTCCAGAGGCAGGATACCCAGCTGCATCAGAAAATCCGTCCACTCATGGAACACGGCTTTAATATGATAACAGTTCCAAGGGTGTGTGGCCGTAATTCTTTCTGCTCCTTCCTCCCTTTTCCCAAAGCTGCTGGCAAAATGTTTTTCCACAGTTTCCTTTTTTTTAAAAGGCCCCTCCACTGAACCTCTTAGAATAAATCAAATATTTCACCATGACGGGTGATTATCAGGTACTTGTTTGTGGAGAGAGCCAACTATACAGGGGTCAGGGCCTGGCTGCTGCTGCTGTGGGATTTTTGCCCGTAAGTAGAATGTTTTAAAAAATTGTATCTGACTCTCTCTGCGGCAAACCTGCTGGGCTCTACAGGGCTTCAGCTGCACACCTGGTTTAGAAGGGAATGAGAGCAAGGAAGGTTGATAAGCAGGTGACACTTGCTTCCAGACGAAGACAGCTATATACTTATTATTTTTCTAAAACATTCTGACAGCTGTTCTCACATTTTATTTCCTAAAATCTATGTAAGGTAAGGAAAGTAAGAATCCCATCTTTATTTCTATTTTATACATGGGAAAAAAACTAAAACAGTATCGAAGACCCAGCTTCCTCATAGGAAAAGGGGACCTGGGTTCCTTCCAGGTTAAATCACAAAATTACGGCCTAAGTTCACGGGGTGCATTCCCTTCGGGAATAGGGACGGAACCCACTTCTCCTGACTCAGTCCCAGACAATCCCCCACCCGCCCACCACTATCTCTGCCCCATAAGCCCACATCTCACCTGTACTGCAGCGAAATGCAAATTCTGATAGTGATTTCGAAACCTGGCTTTGTCACTGAACTTGCTATGAAATCTTGACCAAGATGCTTCCTCTATAGTATTTAGAAAGACTGAGCTGTAAGGGAAGCTGGGAGCTCCTCAGGCATCAGTGAATGCTTTCTGGGTTTATGCTACCTAGCCTGGACGAGAGCGTGTCCTCCATAACTGCTCATCGAATCGAAACAGTCAGAACAGCAGAATGCTTTTACCTCCCACAGACATGCCCGAGCTAGGAACACTTGCTCAGAAGCACAGGATGCTGCCTGCGGATCCAAGGATGGAGAATGGTGGCGTGTCTGTGTGTTCATTCCACTAACTATGCTTTTGGAGTTTACTTTATGCCTTTTTGCATTTTATACTTTATATATATAGACACGTATACATGTATATCTCACATATATAAAATGAAATGTAAAAATGACATTATACTTACATATACACACACATATATATATATATATATATATATATATGTATATATATATCTTCCAACTCTACCACATTTAAAAAACCTCTTCAGTCAAATAATAATCCTACTGCCTGGCTGCCAGTCAGAGAAAAAAAGGCCTCACAAAGAATGGTGGGCCACAGTCAGCTAAGGCTGAGTATCAGAGCAGGGTGATCCCAAGGGCAGACCCCACTTAGTGAGGCCAGAGGCTTGAGAGGACCAGGTCAAGCTTTCAAGAGGTTCTTCAGGGCAAGGAGGTTCAACGGCTTCACAAAGTAGCATGTCACCAACGTGCTCTGGGTGGAAATCATGTGCAAGAGTGACATGCCTAGCCTCGAGTCACCACTCCATCAGTCAGAGGTGTAAGGAGGCCCTGGATCTCCCAAGGCTGGGGGACTATCTGCTCGTCCCATCAGAGGGGGGCGCCCAGATTCTAAATGGTCATACTTGGCCTTGGAGGCCGGCCTAGGAGATCCAAGGGCAAAAGAGAGAACAGACCCAGGTCTGAAGGGGTAGAGAAAATACTATCAGTCAGGAGCAAAGAGTGGGAGATGAAAGAATCATGTTTAGTAACCAGCCTCGATTTCAGGGCCCAGGACCACAGAAGTCCCAGAGGACGGTAGCTGGGGTGAGCCTGCAGCTAGTGTGTGAGATCGAATGCAAGTAAACAGAGAAACAAAGTGGGGGGGAAAAAAACCTAGAAAGATAAAAACGAAGCTCCCTGCAGCACCCAACCCATTTTCAGAAGTTTGAACAGATGTCCTTCCTACCCCTTTCTTCTTGGGAATGCCTCAAGCATTCTGCTTTTCTCCCACGGGCAGCTTGCCCCACCATCTACATTTTCTTCCTGGATTCCAATCTGCTGCTTCTCCATGGGCGTCTTCTGGTTCTTTTTCTTTTCCTTTTAGATGCTGCTGACCTTCATCCTCCCAAATGTTGTCGCTCAAGACATCCCCTCAGCAAATTCACTTCATGCATTTGGCAAGTACTTATGAAGCGCTGTGCCCAGGACCTGGGCTAAGCGCCAGGCGCACAGGGGACAGAGACTAAGACAGAGACAGCCCCAGGCCCTGCAGAGCTTACAATTTAGTGTAAAAGACAGGGGGTCCACAAGAAAGCAGGTTCCCCCCAGAAGCCCTGCCTCTGCCTCTTGATCTCCTGTGTGATTTCCCTTTGGAGACCCTTTCACTCATCACCTTGCCCAGATCCAACAGACTTAAGGTTGTAGGTTGTTGGGATTGGCACAGCCCTGAGAGGTCAGACCCCTACACTGTGCCCAAGGCTGGAACACTCAGCCAGGTGACTCAGTAGTTGCTTACAGACAGTGTCAGTTCTGACTGGCTGGGCCTTTCCTGGCCTAGCTGCGCATCTGACCACCACCACAGGCTTCATCACCAAGAGACTGACCAACCGAGGCCTGTCTTGGGGGCAGCAGGCCTCTCTACCACACTTCTCACCTCTGGTGTCTTCCAGACCCCAGCACCCACGAATTATGTGGAAAAGTAGGAGGTTTTGTCCAACAGGAAGATACTCCTTTGCCAGTGCTCAGAGCCTCACCTTTCTTTGTGGACATTTTCCTACAGCAAAGCAAATCCAATCAGCAGCATCATAGTTTTTACACCATGTTCTCTTTGGGGGAAATTTCCTGTCATCTGGGCTGCCTTCAGAAAGAGGAGTCATGCTTGAAGTCACGGTCAGCTGGGCATTTTTCTTCCCAGAACCCAGTTCAGCTGATACTCTGTGTATTATTTCTTCCCTCTGAATGCTAAGAGAAATTGACGCTTTAAATGACCGTGACATCTCTGCTCTCTCAGCCTGGATGTTTCTAGAGCTGATTTTCAGCTGCCAGGGGGGCCCGTGGCCTGTTTTCCTGCATGTGCTCTGTCGACGAGAACCAAGGATGGCGATGACGATGCTGCTGGTGGTCACGGCCGTGCTCCGCCTGGGTTGTTCTGCACACAGCCTTCCTTTAGAGACACCCCTCTTAATGAACCCCATGTCTGTAACCTTTTCTTATTAGATGGAAGGGGAAATATTGATATCGAAGGATTCAGCAGAGAAAACTTTCAAAGACCAACATGTAGCATCTCCAGGGTTCCCTTTCATTTTCTCAATTGGCACTTCTCTCAAATTGAAATGTCTCTGGCATAGCTTCCTCTTTAAAAAATGTGTGCTTCCATTCTGGGAAACACAACAATAGACCGAGCATACCCACGAGTGGGGAGGACCACGTATGCCTTCAGCATCGCTCAGCATCCTAAAACAGGCGTCAGCTGGGCCCCACGCCACCCCGGTGGACTCCAGGCGTTCTTTCTCCCCAGATGCCCTGCTTACAAACTGAGCCAGATCGAAAACATTTAAATGAACTTAAGAGCATTATCAGCCCTCATTAAGACTCTTTTCCAGAATCCGAAAGTTTTGTTTTGAAATTTCCTCCCACACATACTTCTCTCCTTGAAATTTGGAAATCAAACACTCGCCTTTTTTTTTTTTACCCTCTTAGCAATGTTCTTTTCCTCAGGTGCTATCAGAAATTAACTCCCTCCTTGACAAAGAGGGCCATTTGTTGTACTTTGAGCATCCCGAGTGACAGGCAGTGTCTAGCAGGGGAAAGTACGTTCTGGGAACCCCAGGCAGCTGGGAGCATCTCCATGCTGAGGTGTCGGTGTGCAGTTGCGGTGTGGGGGGCCTGAGCGAGGTCATGCAGCCACACATACTCTCTGCGTTCCCCCCATCGAGGGCCACACTGTCCATCCCCTTTTGAGCATCCATGCTAACTCATTTTTCTGTAAGCATAGAAGGATCTGACAGTTGCCCTTCCCTCTCATGCACTGCCAGGCCCATTAAGAGACATTTCCAGAAGTTCGTTCTCGTTAACTTCCTGATCCAGCCAAGCAAACGGCCTCGCCACAGCCACACTCATACTCGTCGCTTCATATCCCAAATTTGCCACCTGCTTCTTCTTCTGCGCTATTTCCGAAGCAGAAGAGTTTCGTCTAGAGGAACTTCTATCCCATACCATCTCGATTTTCCCTTTCCAGTCTTAAGAGCCCTTGCTGAGTGGGTGAGCTTGCCTTGGTATCTAGCCCTCGTCAGTACCTCTACGGTCACGTCCACAGAACGCAGCTCACAGACCCACAGATGCATCTAGTTGCCTAGTGCCACAAGAGACTGTAGCTAAGTAACCTAGCTCCACGGTGTGAATCAGCAATTATTGTATTATCTTGGTCCACCTGGGCTGCTATAGCAAAATATCATAGACTGAGGGGCTTACCAACAACAGACGTTTATTTCTCACAGTTCTGGAGGTTGGGAAGTCCAAGGTCAAGATGCTGACAGATTCTCTGTCTGGTGGGAACCCGTCTACTGTTTCAGAAATGGCCTTCTTCTGGCTGTGTCCTCACATGGCGATAGGGGTGAGAGCGCTCTCTAAAGCCTTTCAAATAAGGGTACTAATCCCGTTTACTGGGGCCCGCCCCCTGCAAAGGCCTCACGTCGCCATACCATCACATCAGGAATTAGGCTTTTAACTTGAAAATTTGGGCAAGACACATTCACTCTATCGCACACGTTCACCCCTACACAACTGTGACACAATTCTGGATAGATAGTGGCATCTTTTTGGACCCAAAATGCTTTGAAAATTTGTCAAGTTGTTGAAAAGAGGGTAAATTGATAGTTTGATAAATCTTGCCTGATTCCATGGCCAGACCAGTTTAAGTACCTCACTTTCCTCTCCAGAAGGAAACATGAAAAAGAGCTGTGGGATCTCCTGGGAGAGTCTGCTGACCCCTTCCCGTGGCACGGGGCGCTCCGAGCTGCACTCCGAGCCGTGGGTGCCAGGAAGTTCTCCTTACAGGGATCTCTGCTGGGCTCTCCCTGTGCCCTACCTCAGAGGTTCTGCCTCCTGATGTGGTTGACACAGCTTCTCAGGCTCACGTAACAAAATCAAGGCCACGGCTACAGGGCAGAAACTCACAAGTTCTTCCTGATGAAGGGGATCATTTGCCCGGCTCTGAAAGCTGAGCTGCCATCTCCCCCGACAGATACAGCTCAGCTCTGCCCCATGTGAATGAGATCACACCAGCTCAGATGGAGGAAGAGAAGGCCAGAGGCAGGGCACCGGGTGGGCCCAGGCCGAGATGCACAGGTCTGGTCTTGGACGCAACAGGTAAGACTAATGCCTGTCTCCCCGAGCCACAAATGAACAGCAGCTCTAACTCCTTACAGGCATTTATGGTTACATGAGACACCACACATAGCATGCTCAGACCCGAGACTGCACTGCTTACATGTCAGTAAAAGTGAGGCGAGAACAACAAACATTCCCATGGTACCTCTCCTTTCAACCCCACAGTAGTCCAGGAGGCTAAACGTCATTACCATCACTCTACACATGAGGAAATCCAGACTCAGTGACATGAAATATTTGCCCTGCATCACACAGCTAGAAGATTTGAAAGCAGAACTGAAGAAGAGTGGGATTTGTTGATTTCACCCGAGGACCTCAGAGAGGAAACGCCACAAAGGACTTAACGTGGGCCAGGATGATGACATCTGAGCTTTGACCTCTCCTCCCTTAGCCTTTAATGTCCCCCAAGGGGAAATGGAAATTAACTTTATGCACTAGGCACTACGATGGGTGTCTTCAACAAGAACATAAAGTAATAGCTACTTCCATAGAAAACAAGCATCAACCATCCTGATTACATCATTTTAACCTCTGGTCGGTATCCCTAATGACTCCATTCGAAGAAAAAAGAGAAGGAAAAGAAGAAAAAAGTAACTGGTCCAAGGCCACACGATGAGTTAAGTAGCAGATTACGGATTCCAGCTCAAGGCTGGCTAGTCTGGGAGCCCCTGCCCTTGGCAGCAGATCTGCAGTGGACACAGATATCTTTGAATTCCTCAGCAGGCCCCGTGCCTGGACTTTCCACCCCTCCCTTCCTCTCCCCACCCACTCACATCCATCATGCACATTTTCATTAGGCATCTTTGCCCAGTGATCTGTTGATATGTTATGTTAGAATTGCAAACAAATGCTCTCATTTCGTCCTTCCACCTCCCCTCGCTCCTGCTCTCCTGGCGTCTGGAAGTCAACATTGATTTTTCTGGCCCCGCTCCACTGCCTGGCTGACATGTCTGGTTGATTCCCCTTGGGGAGCTTCAGGTGGGTCAGCAGGCTCCCACTGGAGCACGGGAGGGAATAGGGTAACACCTGGAGAAGCTGAATTGGACCTCCTCTCCTCCTTCCTGCTCACAGGTACCAAGACTCACTGCCCCCCGGGCTCTTCCTATTATCCAGTTGATGGATGCGCACTTCTCAATCCATCAACGTGGTGGGGAGCCAGGGGAAACTGTAGGAATGAGTTTCCCTGTGAGGTGGAACTACGTAAGTTTAGACCTTCCAGGTACTGATGTTTTCAACCAGACCTGGGGTCGTTTGACTTCTTGTGGATGAGGAAGGAGATTACCTTGGAGCAAAATGAATTGGAAACGTGAGGAAGAAGGGCTCAGTGCAAGGGGTGGAAAGGTGACTGGGATACCATCTTGTAAACAGGGCCCTAAATCCCTTAACCCATCAGAAGGCTTCATATAAAGTTGTAAGCTTTCTAAAACCAGATTTAATAATCCTCAGAGGTCATCTGAGCCAGTCTGCTGTCCAGGCTACACAGCAAATCTCAAAAAGATAAGTTTCACTCCTAAGTTTAAGAACCCAAACCAATACACAGACCTCTCTCAACGTTCAGTCTCTAGCTCTGAGAATTATCTTGGATCATCAAGTACCAAACAGAGCTATATTTTCTTCCTCGAACTTCCCATTCCCAATGGTTGTGGTCAGTGGGTGGAGTCACCACTCTGCCAATCATATCTGTGAAATGGTCAGTGATGACCAGCTCAAAAAAGAGGAGACTCCCAGTGCTATGCTGGATCCAGCTCCTTCCAGCTCAGGATAACTGATGGTTAAATTTTCAAGAATTTTGTAATCTGGTGAAACCAGCTTGAGCTCACCATGGTGGTAATATTTATACCACAGAAACTAACATATGCTATAAATCAGAGCTTTTTATTCCCCTGGAGAACTGGGGGTGTATTAAAGAGGGTGCCCAGTCATGTGGTCAGCTTCAGTGCAGGCAGAGGCAGGGAAAGGGTGGAGCAAAGTGGAAGAGATGAAGGCAAGTCAAGAAATCCACAGTCTTTAATCTCTTAGAAGCAGCAACCATCTAATCTGATAATCAGTCCTTTTCCTGACCAGGTACGACCTCGTTCCCTCTGCATCTCCATGTTACTTCTTCCCTGAGGAAAACAGCTACTGTTTTCAGACCTACAATGGGGAGAGTTGAAGGGACACATGGGACTTGGGATTCTATCATTTCTCAGAAGCAATGAGTTAGAGATCTAAAAACCAGCAAAGAGCTCTTGACCAGAGATTGAATTCTAGACACATATTTATCTATAGCCCAGCCATGGTCCTCTCCAACTATTCCTTGTATAAATGTTTACTCTCCCTAATTAGCTGATGAGATCATCAAAAGCAGAAACCGTGCCTTGACGGGGCCTAGTAAGACACTGAAGATACAACAAGCAATACACAAATATTTGGTTAACTCATCGAAGTGCTTTAAATTGAATTGAATTGGTGGTGAACCACTGGCTTGTTTTCAGAGGTCAAGTCTTTTCAAATCCTTTTTTTTTTTTTTCTAACGAGGTGAAAATTAGCCACTGGCTAGACAGACACTGGTTAGGTATAAGTTTGACCTTGTAACTTCACACGAGCTCATCATGACTACGGTTCTAGCTCATCCCATTTTCCCAGTTAACTGTCTTCCTTCTCCGCAGTTTTCCAGGCTCCTGGCCTCTTATTCAGAGCCATATGTTTTGAGATTGGGGTTCATAGAGAGTTGGCCACTTGGTCCCTAACAGTGTTCAACAATGTACCTGGAGCACCCCCAAATAAGGGCCACCCAAAGTCTAGTCACGCTGACAACAAAGTGGGTACTGCTTGGTCCACAGAAGCTAGGAGGAACCATCTCCCCAAGCCACAGCTGACGCTCAGCAGGAAAAACAAGAAGCCAGGGAGATGAAAGGACTCATCTACTCTCATACCCTGGCTGTGATCTGACAAAAGGGCAAGGAGGCAAGTGTCCCTCACTGGGAAATCTATCCCTCCCTGACTCCTGTTACACATGACCACCTCCATCCATGTCTGTCCAGCTCTCCTGACTGACAACTTCACCCAGGATAAGAAGCAAGGCTGCCTTGGTCCCCTGGATGAGATGCCAAGACTGCTGACCCATCCTGCATAGAGAGACGCATCCTCTCCAAGCTAGTGACTGAAGTCCAGGCTGCTCTCACCCAACACTGCCAGTGGGTGCTCACCTTGCAGGATCCAAGACCTTACTGAGACTCTTCTCAATGACTCTGGAAAAGGCTTACTCACCTGTTGTTTTTATAGACGACTTCACAGAGTTCACAGCCGCCAAAAAAGCCCAGCTGGCTGCCTAAGGCCAGTGACTCCAGATTACGGACTCCGGATAAAATGCCTCTCGGCCACATCGCCCATTTCCTTCCTGGATACCAGCTCCTGTTTTTCATCTCTCAAACCCCTTCCTTCCTCCAGGAAAGAAGAAGACTGTTCCCTGGGAACCCTCCAGGTCACAGATGAACAGATTGGCCTCCACGGAGGCTGAGTAAGAGGCTCAGGCTTCTGCCCCAAGTTACCGAGAGAGATGGGATTGGGATCCGGGAGGCTGTGGCTCCCTGTGCTACTCAAAGCAGCTACACGACACTACGCCATAACGCATCTTTCGTAGAACCAGAACTAGTCATTTGAAAACCTTGGCTTTCTGCTTCTCCTCAGTTGTGAGTTCACACCAAAAAGTTTCAGAAGAGAGAGGAACGCTCCTCTGGGGAGCAGGCAGGTCTTCCCACAGCCAGAGGTAAGACAAGTAAGCTGCTTTGTGTCTTCTCCGGGCTGACATCTGGAGGATGGACATCGTAAGTGGCTCTGGCACGCAGAGTCCACTGCTAATGGGGGAGCTCTCAGGGCCCGTTAATTCCGTTACTGTTCTATGAGCAGCGAGTGATCATGTTCACTTCACTCCCCATCCCCAGCTCCTCAGTTCCCTTGGCTGCTGAGGAGACTTGCTGCCCCCTCCCCACCCCCAGAACGACTACAGGGAGAGAGTTGACTTGGGGAGGCCAGAAAGGTGAGGACCCCACCCTCCCTAAGTACCATACCCTTGGAGCTAGGAGATGAGAGCTGAGGAGCCTTTGTTTCTTAAATCAAGAAAACTTCTCTCCCTGCCATGCTTAGTCTGGTCATTCTTGCAAAATGAGGCTCAAAGCATCACGCACCAAATATTACATCACGCTTACTGCCTCGTCTTTCCCCAACAGTCCCCTCCTCATTCCAGAAAGGCACGCTGGAAGGACACACAAAAGATTCCTGGCCCTTTCTCTTGGAGTAGTCACAGGTTTATTTTTGTCTTGCATCTGGCTTAGCTTTGGGAGTCAGAGGAAAGTCAAGATGTTTTCCTCCCTGCTTTGACCAGGGGGAACATTTCTAAAAGAACTCAAAAGCAGTTATCTGTCATCATCTCCCCCAGCGAGCCATCCTGGCACCATGCATTTGAGAGAAAAGAATATCGGTCCAGCATCAAGAGATGAAAGAGGCAGGAAAAAAAAGACAAGACTTTGCTTGCCACGGTAGCATCCCACCCTCCAAAACACATTCTTGGTCACTCAGGCCTTCCCAACCCAGGGAGCTTGCATCATGCCCGTCTCTAGCAAGTACAAACTAGCAGAGCTCCAAAGGCAAGAAAAAAAGGAAATAAGGTGACCTAATGCCAGAAAAGCAACGGTGGCCATGTGGTGTAGGGAAATCTAAAAAGACACGACATAGAGCAAGCTTTGAGTCTCAGATCTCTTCCGGAAGTAGTCTTGAGAGACACGCACACCCTCTGAAGTTTGGTGTGAGGGGTGTGAGGGCCACGCCCTCAGCTCCCCAGAAGAGGATGTTCTGCCCTCTTGCTTCTGTGGGATAAGACTCCAAGAAAGGCGGTACTGGCATCTGCTCACCACCAACTGTCCTATTCCAACCCAAGCTCTCCAGTCTCAGAAGGGGAAGGTGGGGAGGATGTGAGCATCGGCACACGGGATCAGCACAAGTACCAGCTGGAAGGCAGCTCCCACGATAGTGGGAAAGGAAGGCCCTAACTGTATTCCCCCATTGGTTATGACCTTGGGTCAGCACACATCAGCAATTATTTACTCTGGCAAAGTGATCAGGGAATTGGGGCCAGGGAAGGGATGTGTTGGGGTAGAGGCACATGGGGGCGCAGAAGATGAGGATGGCAATGGGAAGGAAGCTCTTTTTGCATCTGCCTCCTCCTAACTGGGATCAGCTCAGGCTTCAGTGTGGGAGCTGCAAGCCACGGTGTGCTCCTCCAACACGGTGAAATGCCTGGAAGCCTACATGGGGAATCCGGGGGAAAGAGAAAAGCAGAGAGGGACAAGGGCTAAACAAACAGTTGCTCATTAACAGGTGAAAATCCCAGGTAAATCAGGGAAAGGATGGAGAAGTTTCAACATACCTGCCCTTTGCCCAGAGGCGAGAGCAGAGAAATTGGATCAGGCAGACAAGACCACAGCAAAAACAGGACAGACTGGAGGACAAAGGGGATACAGATCCGACACAGGGACTAATACTGGGTAGCAATGCTTCTTCTCCAAGTGTGGCCCCCGGATCAGCATCACCTGGGAACGTGCTAGAAATGCAACCTCTCCGGTCCTACCCTGGGACTACTGAATCAGAAACTCTGGGGGTGGGACCCGGCACAGTTTGGACAAGCCGCCCATGTGATTCTGATTCACATCCAAGTTCGAGAACCACCCCTGGAGGAAAAAGAGACTCCAGGTTCTGGTTCCATCCTTTGCCCACAATAAGTTGTTTCAAATTTCGTATTCAAAGTTCTACCGGAAACTATGCATTGTTGTCAACGAATATACAACCATTTGCATCCAGAGATTTTTGTCTTTGACCTACCATCCGCAAAGATGACATCTGAGTGTGGTTTATTCTGAAACAGAAGAATTAGATTTGCACTGAGCTCTCAGCAAGGTCCCAGCTTGTCCCAGCTCCCTTGGGTGAACAGCAGCTGTTTTCCAAGTAGCCCATTAGGTCCAGAGAGTCGGACACCACCACAATTTACTGTCCACAGAAATGGAAGCAGCATGAATACCATAACGAAAGTAATGGAAGCAAGTAGCTTTGAGCGCCTACTCTGTGTCAGGAACAGCCCTAGGCATTTCGTGCACATCTCAACTCATCCTTGCAACATCCCCATTATGGAGATAAGAAAACATGATCAGAGAGGTGAAGTAGTTTGGTCAAGGCCACGCTACTATAAGTCGCATTCCGAAGTTCTTGTTATGCCAGTACGTGGGCATGGCCTTCTCCTTATCCTATAAATAGTAAAAGAAGAGCCAAAAAAAATAAAATAATAAATCCTCCATTTTCTTTGCAATTAGTTTGCAAGCAACAAAAGCAAAAGCTGCCTCATCAGCCATGCAGGAGGAGGAGGTAGGGTTCTGGGAGGCCCTAAGCAGAAGTCAGCTTGGAAATGGCCCTACAGAGAGAAGGCAGAGTAGACCTTGTTATGGGCTGAACTGTGTCCTTCTAACGTTTACATATTGAAGTCCTCACCCCAGCACCTTGAAATGTGACCGAATTTGGAGATAGGGTCTGTAAAGAGGTGGTTAAGTTCAAACGAGGTCATTAGGGTGGCCCCTGATTCCAATACGACCGGTATTCTAACAAGAAGAGAAAATTTAGACACAGACTGGTGCAGAGGAAAGGGCCTCATGATGACACAGGGAGAAGATGGACATCTATGTGCAAAGGAGAGAGGCCGCGGAAGGAATCAACTCTGCCGACGCCTTGTTCTTTAACTTCCAGTCTGCAGAACTGTGAGACGATAAACTTCTTGTTTAAGTCACCCAGCTTACAGTGCTTTGTTATGGAAGCCCTCTTCCTGTCCCCACTGTGAGCTGTGCACCTTCCCACAGCTCCTACTGCGTGCCCTTGCTGAGGCTGATTCTGGCCATCAGGACAGGCTCTGTGCAGCTTTGCCCTGGGCTGGGACTGGAGGTTGCAGAGGGGCCAACTCTGACCTCAGAGGCGACAGGACCTCAAGGAGACAGGCAGCTCTGAGAGGCAGCACCTACTGTCCGCCTGCCAGCTGACTGCCTGCCTCCAGCCTCAGCTGGGCTGTCTGCACATGCACGGCGGGTACCCAAAGTGGCAGCTCTGGCCGTGCCAGTGTTCGCCTCCTTCCTGGCAGGTGCCTGAAGAGAGAGCACGAAGCCCTGATGGCCAAGGGAGGAGAACTATAGAGCTGAGACAACACAGGAGGGGATTTACAGGAAACAGATTTGCCTTCAGGAAAGGGGAGGGTCATCTGGCTCAGGATGGTATAACGGAAATGAGAAGGAGGCAGGTAGCAGCTGTGTGGCAAAGTGGACGAGAAGGAGGAAGGGCGAGCTCACAGGATAGTGTGCCCGCATTATCTACCACACACACACACACACACACACACACACACACACACACACACACACGGGAGGCTGCTCACATTTACACTTGGAGATGCAGCTAATCCCAATGCACTCACGCACGCACACCGTAGGGTGACACACCAGACACAGTCCATATGTCTTTGAGGGTATCCAGAGTATACCTGCTGAACGAAAGTGCTCCTTAGAGAATTTCCCTTTGCATTCTCTATATAGACTCCCTTTCTGGGCTTCCAAACTGCTTCTAGCATATAGCTGTGAAGAGAATTCAACAATCACAGAAGCCTGCCAAGACAGTCCACGGGGCCCAGATATCCCACAATGAATTTGGGGGTGTGCATGCATGGCTCCTGCTGAGCTGACTAAAAGCCTCCTCTCCCCAGCCCAGAGCATCTCAGGAGGCTGAGGAGAAGTGGAGGGGGTACGTGGAGTCCTCAGGAGAACAGACAGAAGCCAGCCTCTGCAGCTCACAGCGCAGACAAGAGAAGGAGTCCCCCTCTCCTGCTTCTTGTCCCTGATGGACCCCAGAGGCAGGAGGGAGACTAAAGCCATTTGTCCCTAATTACTGTAGAAGTATTTGGTGGCCCTGCTTGGCTTCTCCTCTGTTTGTAGGGCCCAGAGCTCTCTCCGAACACCTATCTCCAGCAATTTCCTCGGAAGAGGCTGAAGGTGCAAGCAAAGCCTAAACAACCAGAGGGGCTAATCAAGCGGGTCTGGACAGTGATGGGATTAAAGTCAGTGACAAATTTTATTAGGGAGCTCTAACCGTGCCCAGATAAGTGTGTGACGGGAAGATAACAACTCAGCCGTGAGCCGTGTGGGCCGCTGGGGAGCCCTAAACAGACTGAGCCCTGTAATGGGGCCATGAAGAGAGGAGAGGAGGGGAGGGCCGGGAGGAGTTGATGAATCAATCAGAGGGGCTGAGGGCAGGGCTCCCTCTCCATTCACACCTGAGGACCACCCTCAGCTCCAGCTCCAGCTCCCGCTGGGAGGTCTTGGGTAGAACTGGAGATGAACCATATGTTCCCACTGAGAGAGCAAACGCCATCTTATTTGTCTCACAACTTACCGATCTCCATTTATATTTCAATGGTCATATATTTTTAAATCTCATCATTACCTTTTGGACCTCCTAAATTAATTCTGCCAACACATGTCACATAAACAGATGGAATTTGGAGCTTTTCCACTGTGGTATTTGAGTGGGTGCCTTGCTTTTTTTTTTTTTTTTTTAACTCTTAGGTTTTTTAATGGATTTTGGAAAATTCTCTTGCCTTGATTCGATAATATTAATATGCTTTAAAGCCATGAACATAAAACAGCTTTTTGCAGGACAAAGATAGTATGAAAGCATTATAAAAGCTTAAATAGTCATGTGCAACAACCATAGCTTAAAGTTATTTGACATCTTTGAAACCAGAGTTACTAATGGAATGAAAGTCTTTTTAAAAATTGTAAATGTATTTTTTTTTGGTATATGAAAAAGGTATTCAGCTATCAACTCAGTATTTTGTTAACTTTCTTTTTTGAAGTAATTTTAGATTTACAGAGAGTTAAAAAGAGAATATAGAGACTCCTGTATATCATTCACCTAGCTTCCTGTAATGTTAGTATCTTGCACAATTATGACACAATTCCTAAAACAAAATCAACTAAACTCTAGGCTTATATTTGGGTTTCACCAGTTTATCCACTAATGTCTCTTCTGTTCCAGGATTCAAACCGAGACCCCACATTGCATTTAGGGTGTTTTGTATTTTAATATTTTTCTCCCTATCCATTCATGAGTCTTTATTAGCACCGAAAGTAAGTTACAATTTGATGAGATAAATCCTGGCGTCTTTTAAATACACTTCTCTGGTCTCATCCACTGACCTTTACCCACGGTGCAACAAGAATCATAGGGAATAGCAGAAAGATTGAGCAACTTTGTGGTGTAGGATGATGATGCTTCATGAAGGCAGGATCTGTGGATGATATGGGGAAAATCAAGATATGATGGTATCGTCCTGTGTGGTACACTAACTAATGCTTCCCAAAGACAACCAGGTCCTAATCCCTGGAGCCTGTGAATACTACCTCATATAGCAGAGGAGACTTTGTGGATGTGATTTAGTTAAGGATCCTGAGATGAGGGAGATAGTCCTGAATTATCTGGGTGGGTCCTAAATGGAATCACAAGTGTCCTTATAAGAGAGTGGTAGAGGGTGACTTTACTATGCACAGGAGAAGGCCATGTGAAGACAGACCAGAGAGAGATTCAAAGATACTACACTGCTGGCCTCGAAGATGCAGGAAAGAGCCAGGAACTAAAAAATTGCAGTTCTAGAAGCTAGACAAGGAAGGAAATGGATTCTTCTCTAGAGCCATTGGAGGGATTACGGTTTTGCTGATTCTGTGATTTGACCCATGGAGACCCGTTTTGGACTTCTGACCTCCAGAACTCTATGAGAATATGTTTATGTTGTTTTAAGCCACCAGCGTGGTGGGACTTTGTTACAGCAGCCATCGGAAACTAATACGCCCTGCCACTTAGAACAATGGCCACTTGGTAAATTCTTTTTGAACCAATATTCTCAGGTACCTCACTCCAAAACTCACTACACTAAGCTATTTTAAAAGAAAATATATTCCTTTTCTGCTATTTTCTGGAGAGGGTGTTAACCAGCCTCCCACAGCTACAAAGCCCTTTTTTAAAAAAACTTAGTCTATATTTAGCAATTTCTACTGAAGCCGAATATATGCGATGACCCAGCAATTTCACTCCGAGGTGTATTTGCCGTAGAATGTGAAAATATGGTCTCCAGAAGACACACACACAGGTGTTAAGAGCAGTACTGTTTATAAAATGCAAAAATTAGCAACCATTCAAGTGCTCATCAACAAAAAAAAACAGAAAACTGAATTGTAGTCTCGCCACATAATGGGATGCTATACAACCACAAGAATGAACAAACGACAACTATGTGGTGATATGGGTCAGTCTCACCGACACAAAGTAGAGCAAAGCGAACGAGGCAGGAGGGTATGTGCTGCGTGATTCCATCCCTGTGAGCACCGAGACTGGAGGACCTCATCTAAGCCGTGGCGAGTCAGGAGGGCAGCTGTCCTTGGGAGGGTGAGGACAGGGACTCGAGGGGCATGAGGGGGCTTCTGGGGAACACGGAATGCTCTATGTCTTGATTTGTGTGCAGGTCACATGGAAGAGCTCAGCACGTGAACACTCACCAAGGCGTGTATTTCTTTTCACTTTCCCGTATGAATATGGTAGTTCGGTGAAATGTCACCCAAGACACCCAAGTTGGGAAACAGTTCTGCCGAGCCCATCCGCTCCCGAGGCAGCCTGCGATGGAGAGCTGGGATAAATGCCGAAAGGGACAAGCACGGCAAACAAGGCCTGCCGATTACCATAATTACATCCCAGGAACGTGCAAAGCCCTCATTTTCCTTTCACGTCTGTGATGTTGTGGGGACACGGGCTGCAATTACAGCCCTAACATATGCGGCTTGGTAAGCGTAAATACATACATCTACACGGGCCCGTGTGAGGTCCACGCATTTCCATGGAAAGACCAAGCCAGAGAGCACAGCAGAGCCACCACCTGCCTCCTGCCGCCCAGCCACGAAGCCTTCTGGCCCTCTGTGCTGCCTATCTGAACAGAGAAAGAAACTGGGGACAATGCCCCTGAGCACAGTTTTCTTCGACAGAGCCCCTAATTTAAACATTGAGCATAAAAGCACAGGGCAAGAACTTAAAAAGTTGTTTTGAACACCAATAAGATTTTTGTTTGGGAGAGGAATCTTAATTTTCTTATTTGAAATTCAGCCTCCTTGGTGATAATCTACCATTCAAGGGAAGCTGGGAGCAAACTGAATGGCCGCAAATGGGAACTGGAACGATCACATTTCCTTGGCAGTACAGAGAGAAATGCCAGGGACAGGCCGAAGAGCAGTGATGGGCTGCAGTACGTTTGATTTTGTAAGCTTCTTTCAGGTGAAGCATCAGAGGGAAAGAAGATGAATGGGGGTCTGGCCCTGCATTTTTTTGTGTGCAGCTTACTCTCCTCAAGCATTTTCGATTTATAGTCCCGCTTCCCAAGACCTTCAGGCCGAAGGTCAGTGTGTCAGAGAATCTGGGCTTGTTTTAACACCAGTCCGGGGAAGCACAGACCACAGGTGAATGGAGCAGGTAAGGGCTTGGAGGGTGGTGGGGGACTGATGTGAATTAGGGGGCTCCTCTGCCCTTCATATAAAGAATCCCAAAACAAAATAGAAATCATTTAAAAATTATCTGCTTGTTTCAATGTTCTGCATCAAATCTCCTTTCCAGGAGTGTGGATAACTAGAGCTGACTAAATTGCAAAAATGCTCGATTTTTAAATTCACACATGTACAAAGGGTGCACTCACACTTTGCTCCTTCTCTTTCCCTATTCAACAATCACACTCACACTCGCATGCAGCACAGTCACCCCGCGGGCCTGTGGGAACATGCGTAGTGAAGGAGTGCTGCTTTCACACAGTATTTATATTCAGTGAGGAGTGCAGCTTTGGGCAGGTAGACATTCTCACCGTCTGCTTCTGGAAGTCCAGGTGAGGAGATTACAAGATGGCAGTCGATGGCAAGAATACTGGAGGCCACCATTCAGGTGCAACAAAAAAAAAATAATTCAAATCATAAATTGTCTACATACTTTCAAGAATAGCTACATGGAAAAAAAGAGCTGCATGGTCACCCTTCCCTCCTGGGGCTCTATCGAGCTCACCCCTGCAATGACAGAACTGCAGCCTTCCAAGAGCTTCAGGTGTCAAAGAATGGTGGGTGAGGTTTTACCAAGGAGGAAGCCAAATCAGGTCGGGACAACTGAAGGTGGGCTGCTGGCTGAGAAGTGGGACGGGGACTTCAAAGCAAGAAGGCAGTGTGTATGCTTAAACTGGAGTGTATGTCATCATAGCCTCTCTACACATGTTTCCCCTTCCTTTTCTGCACAGAGTGAAATTCTGTCCTCTGCTAATCTCACGTATCATTCACTATGAGGGTAAATTTTGTTTTTCAGTGAAACACACACACACACACACACACACACACACACACACACACACACGGAGAGAGAAAGAGAGAGAGAGAGAGAGAGAAAGGGGCAGGGGCGGAAGAGAAAAGTATTGGAAATCTATAAACATTTCAGAGAAGAGCCCACCCTATTTTCTCAGAAAACCACCATACCTCCCCATGTAACCTCTCTGTGTAAGGCCGAACAAACAGAAGAAATAAGCAGAAAGGTTATTAGAGGACCAAAACATAAATATAATAAAGACAGGGGCTCACACACAAACAAAATCTTTCTATGAGATAGATTTAGTATAAAGAAAAAAGAGAAAGAGAATGTTTGGGAAATTTTCTTATTTATTTTTCAGTAAGATTCAAGAGGACTTTTGTCTGAAAAATCAAAGTAAATAGTATCTAGAACAAAGGTCAGCAAACTTTTCCTTTAAAAGACCAGACAGTAAATATTAGTGGCCTTGAGGGCCACAGGGTCTCTTTGACACCTACTTAACTGAGCTCGCAAAAGCAGCTGACAATATGTAAAGGATGGATGGGACCAGATCCAGACCTCAGCTGTAGTTTGTCCTCCACATGGGACCGAGGAGGAAGGATCTGGAATCAGGCAAGTTTACATAACAGCTGAAGAAAACCTCACCAAAAAACACTCAGCTACAGAAAGCACTCAGCTACAGAAAGCACACTGCAAAAAAAATAGAGAAGTAAAGATACACTTGAAAAGTTTTCCCAGAACCTGGATGATAGTGAGAAAAAACATGAGACCTGAGCACCCAAACCAGATAACCTAATATGTGCATATAAGGAACCCTCCAAGAGAAACAGCACAAAGCAGAAAATAATAATAATTAATAATAATAATAAACCTTTTCTGAGTTGAAAACGTAAGCCTGCAGACTGAAAAAGCATATTTAAATGTAATACAAAAGAAATTAAATCAACATATCCTGGTAAACTTTTTTGCTATCTAGAGAAAATTCTACAAACCCTGAGACAGGTATAAGGAAAAGACAAGGTACAAAGGAATCAGAATCCTATTGGCCTTGGGCCTCTCTTCTATATTTCCCTCCTAGAGACAATGGAGTAATTTCAGTAAGTTGGAGGAAAGAAAAGTATTCCCTAAGTTGTCATTGATATTTACATGTGAGGTCAGCAGAATGACACTCTCGAACATTCTAGGGCTTAAAATTACATTACCAGTATTCCCCTCATGAAACAAAACAAAACAAAACAAAACAAAAAGAATGTCTTAAAGATGAATGCTAGTCTACCAAGAGACAGATCAAAATTAAGAACCCACAGGTGAGAAATTTGCAATGTAACAGATCTATGAGTAATGATAAAAAATATATAGTAGTCATGTCAAAAACAATGTTTGAAAGGCATGAATGAATATTGAAATTATCATAATGCAAAAATACTAACATCTTAACTCCTAGGTCATATTAACAAATATTGAAAAATGGGGCAATGGAAGGACATAAAATCATATTGCTTAATTCTTAACTTTGATGCTTATTGATTTAAATATATTTTCAAAAACTTAAGGATAACCACTATGAAGTTCAAATAGGATGAATACTTTCCAAATCACCAGGAGGAGATAAAAAAAAGAAAATCCAATTCATGGAACAAAAATTAACAGTAGATAAAAAAGGAAACAAAATAAATGAGTTAAAATGAAAATCAGAAAGCTTAAAGATAAAGAGCCAAAGGGCAAAGGCTGTGTGATGAAATACTAGGCTGTCCTTAAAAATTATATGCTTGAAGGATATTTCATCACAGGAAGAAAGGTACAGAATAAAAAGTAGAGAAAAGTCATAATATAAGATGTACATATAACATGTTATGTTATTATCTCGACTGTATACATATTTAAAGGACATGTTTATTTAAAAAAAAGACACACAGGAATACACTCACACGCCATTAATAATTTTCTGAAAGTGATACAATTTCAGGTGATTTTTATTTTCTTCTTTTTCTATATTTTTCTACAAACTATCATATATACATAGTCATAATCATTTTTATAAAACAATGAGCATTATAAAACATGAAAGTTTTAGGGTGCCATGAAATCAAACTGATTATCCTTCCCACGGTAGAGCAGGGGGACCCGGAAGATCTGGAAGGTAGTATCTGCCAAGGGGTGGGTTCAGGCAGTCAGCAGACACGACCAGGCTGGAACCTGAATCTTCCATCTGCTGCTGCTTCCTGCACAGGATTCTTGGGACACTTGAGAAAAAATCCACTGTAGCAGCTTTAATTTTCATTGTATTTGCTAGATGCTTTGTGCAATGTGCTTTACTCTTCCTAGTAACCCAGGGAGACACATAAATTTACTCACCCCGTTTTACTGATGAGGCAACTGAGGCCAGAGAGCCTTGCTTCAGGTCACACAGCAGGGACAGAAAGCTGTCAGGATGTGAGCCCAGGTAGCCAGTGGACAGCCGATTTTGTTGCATCCCCTTTCTCTTCTTTCTTTTTTTTCTGGAACTTTGGCAAAATTTGTCTGACTCCACATGGCTATTCTGTTCTAATCTGTTCATTCCTTGCTCTGGCTTCGGGGAACACAACTGTGATGGCTGCTATCTCTTACTTTCAGCTGGACCTTGAACACAAACGGCCCAGATTCTTTCACAAAGACTCTGCAAGCCGCACCCCATGAGAGCTTCCTGAGCAGACATACTATCCCTCCAATCTGGTTTCAGTGGATAAAACAGAACCAACTTCATCGCAACTCCACCCACCCCCACATCCTTCCCTCATAAACTAACCGCGGAGTGGAGGCCAGCGGCCTGTCCAGTGTCTGTCAGAGTCCTGAACACTTGTCCCTCCCCTCAGGCCCGGCAGCAGCCATAGAAACCTGTGCTGGCTGTCAGCCAAATGAATAAAATCCCTACCTTCACTTAAAAGGCAGGGGAGGAGAGTGGAGAGCTTACCTCTGAATTGCAATGTTACTAGGACACAGTTTGTTGTAATAATACCAATTAACATTTCTCCCTCACTTAATAGTTTCTAGTACAGGGTAAAAATAGCAATGCACGTGGTGCTGAGATGCGGAAAATAACAATGGGAATGTGCACTGGAAGAGCCTGCCTCTGGCTCACCTAGGAAGGAGGGTGAGAGGCGCAAGAAGATGATGGGAGGTTTAGGACGGGGCAGCAGAGGACCCACTGGGCCTTTCTTCATCTTGCTCCTCTTCTGACCTGAGCTGCCAGATGTGCCAGTGGAAGGCACCTGTGGAATAGTGAAAACGGAACCGGCCTCTGAATCAGAGCTCCTGCCGCTAACTAGTTCTGTGACCTCGCTCTAGTCAGGTGGCCTCTCTAAGCTGATTCCTTATCCGCAAAAGGAGAATCGAGATTCTCAGCACCCACTTCTCAGGCAGGTGTGCCATTCAAGCGCAGTAACACGGGAAAGAGCTTTGCAAATTATGCTGTGTGATTCAGATGTCCCTAAGGATCTGGTGGCAGTAGTGACGTTGATGACACTGGCCAGTACCTTTATTGATTACCAAAATGAGGGCTGGCCATCACTCGGAGCCTGATGTGGTCCTAGGGAGCCCAGGTGACAGCGACTGTGAGGCTGATGGTGAAGCATTGAAAGGTCCCATTCTTTTCATTCTCTTATACAGACACCTCTCCAGTTTCCCAGGCCTCAGCCCAAGAACACGGGACACACAGTCCTCATATCAGGATGAGTTCATGGTTCACCTGTGTCAGGTGGGGGCGTCCAGCTAAACTCAGCAGGCTCCTTGAGCTCTATGGGGTGTCTAGGAGCCTTGCCAGAGGTGGGGGGACATTGGGAAGACAGAGAGGGGAAGCTCTGAAACCACTTCTCTCTTCCCCTCACCAACTCCATCCATCACCTTCAACCTGACTCGACTTTTATCTGTTTTATGTTTGATTTCCTTGGAAGATGTTATTTGAGGAAAAAGTTCTATGTCTAAAAGCTTCAAAAATCTCTGCGTTAGAGGCTTGTAAGAATCCTGACCGAAGTTCAGGGAAAGAGGATTTGGTCCTTCGAATGCTGCAGAGTTCCCTACGGGCCTCTCCCCCACATGAACAATGACAATGCTTTCTTATCAGGAGAATGGAGTCCAGCAGTAACGCCCTGTGGAGCTTCTCCAGGCACGTGGCACTGTACCTGTGCACAAGGAATGGTCCTGTTCACAGAAAAAGCCCTTCTTCCTTTCTCAGGTCCTGGGGTTCCAGGGCCATGGGGCTAGGAGTGTCAGCTCAGGCCGGAGGAGCCCAAATGAGCAAGGAGCGATCACAGACTTGGAAGGGACCTGGGCAAAAGCTTGGAGGAAGGAAAGGAAGCAGAAAGACCAAGAGGAAAAAGCCTCCCCCTGTGGAGCTGGAGGAGAGAGGGGCTGGAAGGACACCCATCAGCCCATCTGCTTCTTTTAAAATGTGCAGTTTTGGAAAAAGAGAAGGTGGAGTAAGCAAAGATGCCAGCCTAGAGCTAAAGAGCATCCCCTTCAAAGGGTGTAGAAAGCACATGGGCAAAAACAGGCCACTGTTCCAGGTGCCCACATGGGCCGGGGGGGCCTGACCTCAGCCTGGGAAACCTCAGAGGTCAGCGAGTAGAAACTGCTTGGCCCAGCTTCTCCCCTGGGACATGGAAAACCTCGAAGCCATTAATCAGATAGGTAGGAGCAGTCATCCATCATTGGTAGCGTGGCTACCCAAGATCTCAGGGCACGGAAAATGCACAAGAGGGGGCTAGCTTCAGTCCAATGCCCACACTTAGCAAGCTCGAGGTACGCGTTGGCCAGAGAAGGCTGGATAAGCTCCCTCTGCAAGGAGCCCCATGGGGTTCAGCCCCATTAACTGAGGAGCACGGGTGGCCTCCAAGGTGACAGCAGAATGTGAGCATAATATGAAGAGCACCCCAAAAGCAACCTTTTCCAGATGTGACTCCCTCCCTTGGGGCCTTTCACCCCATTTCCATATCTTCCATCTTTTCTTTCCCCGGTGGCTCCATTTCCCTCCTTGTTAAATTTGGTGAACATTTTCTAAGCTCCCCCTCTGTGCTCTTTCAGTAGATGAAAGGGAAGTTGCTGGTAACAAGAAGCCTAAAGAAGTTTGTCCACAGAGGCAGTTGCCTGTCCACAGGCTCCTGGCCTTCTGAGCAACCAGCAGGGGACTCCTGCTGGGGGCAAGTCACCTGTCTGGAATGTGTTTCAGCCTCTTACAGAGACTCGCACTGTCACCACTTCTTAGCTGGTTATCACCATCATCAGAAAGTCCCTGAACAGCCTTGTCAGGTAAAAGTCCCACTACTCGTTTCACACGTGGAAAAGCTGCAAGACAGCCTGAGACGTTACTGGTGGGGAAGGGGACTGAAATCCCACCGGCCCTGATTTGCCTGCCTGCTCTCTTGTCTCCTGATTCATCAAGTAAATAAACAAGGGAAGGAGCTCTGGCCCCCATCCCTGGAGTCATCCCCACAGCGTTGCAGAGTGGCTGGTCTTGGGACCAAAAGAGGTGTGAGGTTCGCTGACCTACCGTGGGGAGGGCACAGACTTGCATTATTTTTCTAGAGCTGAGTCAGTCACACACGCTTCGGGCCAAGGTGACCCATTAGGCAAGAGCTCAGGGTTCTGCCCAAGGCCACCGGCCACCATCATTGTTTGCTGTCCCACCGCAGGGGGTTATGGGAAGGGCCTCGGCCTTGTGCCTACCTTGCTTCAGCCAACTCGGCCCACTGCTCTGAACCCTGGCTCACTTAGAGGCTGCTCTCCCCCAAAACAAGTTTGCTGCATATACACGTTCTCTGGGAAATGAGCACACAGGGAGGCCAAGGTAACTGCCCGAGATCACGGAAGGTGCGAGTGAGCGGCGAACCAGGGACCCAGACTCTCAGTCTCTTCCCATGACGGGGTGGCCCCGGGAAGCACCGCTGGGGGCGCATCGGGGGAGCACTGCTTCCGAGACTTCCTGATGCTTTCGATAATCTCGTCATTCAGGGTAGCCGTGTCCAAGTGGTGAAATACGCCACGCCTGGAGCACAGCGCATCTGAGGAGTACGGCCTCCGGGCAGTGGGGCCATGGCTGGCTCCCTTCAGCGTGCCAACGCCCCACCACATGTGTCACAATGTTCCAAATCTATCACACCCAATGAAACACCTGTCCCCTCTAATGCCACCGGAGGTGATTACACATGGCCCTCACACACTCATACCCACACGTACACACCCAGACACCAGCTGGCTCATTGGCTGGTTCCCAGGTCCACCTGGGTGTGCTCCCTGATTGATTCTGGGGTCACCAAGCTGGTAAAGCCCCTCTTAGTTCTCAACTCTCTGGAAAAAGTGGCAGAAAACTCTAGTCTGGTATCAACTGGGCATAAGACATAAGTCTGAAGTAATTAAAACAGAGATAGGAAAATCTTTATACTCAACCTATAACGCTTTAAATGACTGATACATGTGCATATGATATCGTTGAAAACTTATAATTCACATTTAGGAGACTAGAAATTGTCCCCGTTTATCATTTTGTAAAGTGATGTTTAATACTAAAACACATCATACACATTCTACGCAAATAATTTTTCCTAATAGTGTTATTAGTTCGCACACTCCCAGTGAACTCCAAAGGAAAAAAAAAAAATCTCATCTCAACAGTCCAGAGAGCTGAGGTCAGACGGGGAAGTTGTGGCCTCATGGTGAAAAAAACAGAGCAGGCCAGACAATGCCCCCAGTGTCGCTGTCCACGCCTGCGGCCCTGTGACTTCTCTCCCTCCTCCTGCAGAAGCAGGAGAGGGAGAACGAGATGAGAAGCGAGGCAGAGGAGTGTTTTAGAATAAGTCATCAAAAATGGCAAACAGGTCCTCCTCAGCTTTTCCAGGAACAATCTCCCCCCACCACACACACACACACACACACACAAACACTATATTTAGGCACATACTGTTACACACACATTTGAAGAAAAAAGGAATTATATAACACTTCAGCTGTTCCTTTTCACAAGCCCAGTGGAGATCAATCCTGTAAGTATAGACGCCTGTGGGAGAGTCCAGGGATTCTGCAGGCCGTGAGAGGAAAGGCCCACTCTCTCTGAGGCTCGGGACACAGGCCCCAGGATCCTCAGAAGCTTCCAGAATGGGGGTTACCCACGATGTCAGCTCCAAGTGTTTCCTCTCTGGAACCTCAGACTCCCTGTGTGCCCCAACCTGTCCCCTGCACAAAGCTGAGCATCTGGTGGTGAAGCCAAAATGAGTTCTAAAATGCACACGGGGAGAGGGGGCGATGTTTTTTATGGTAACAAAGGGCCCAGCACATAGTAGCTGCTCACTTTTTCTTCTCTTCCACCCTCTCCTTTCCCTCCTGAAGAGGCCCTGACTGATTAAGCAGTGATTTCGACCTTTGTGGAGGAGCCGGCTTTTGCTGATGGTCATGTGAGTGGGGCCCATCTGATCACGTGAGCCTTTAAATGTGGAAACCCTCTCCTAGCTGTGGCTCATAGGTGATGAGACTACAGAAGAAGGGTCAGAGAGATGCAAGGTGGCTGGCCTCAACAGTGGAGAAAGGGCCCATGAACCAAGGAATGTGGGGGATGGGCTCTTTCAGGCTGTGGTACCCAACTTTTCTCACATCCCTAGAGGGGGGCTTGCAAAAGACCAACCGTCAGTGCTTGTGATGCGAGACGCACAAGAGCAAGCAAAGATGTAGCAAACCACTTCTCAGCCGGTCTCGGCACACTCTCTACACTGGTTTTTATGTTGGTCTTTGAAGCCTCCAAGACTTTTGGGGTTTTGGTGATGAAAGCAAATCTTTAGAGAACCTGGGAAGCTGAAAGGGGAGAGGTATAAACTGTGAGAGAAGAAAGCCCCTCTCCGTGGATTGCCGTAGTGGTGGGATCTGGGGCACACCACTGACTCTCCCCCAGCTGACCAGCTCCCAAGCCTGCCAGGGGGCCTGGAACCCAGTTCTGGGCTGTCAGCAAAGGCAAACTTAGCAACAATGATCTCATCTTGCAGAACAGCCCCAGGGCCTCAGAGGGCTCTGGGCAACTTCACTTTGACACGTTGGAAAATGGACGTCACCATTGGTCCCATAATGGAGGTGGAGGCACAGAAATCCTCAGCTCACCGGTGAGGAGTCGTGCAGGTGATGGCCAGGATGAGGCAGCAGGTAGCTGGCTGGGTGAGACCTGGGGCCTGCCACCCTGCTCTCCCCTGGGCCCTAGAGCCCCTGGGTTTGGTGAGCTGGTGTTTGAAGGCAAGTCTACCGATACCAACATGCTTAGTTTGAAATGAGTGGCAAGCAGTTGCAAACATTCCCTCGTGCTTATGACAGGACATTACGTGACAGAGTATTTCTAAATGTAGCAGCAGGCAGAAGGTGGGGGAGAGCTGAGCTCATTCCCTCTGTTGTTTACTGCAAATAATACCAAAGCCCTGCAGAAAGGGTGGCAGGGGGTGGGGGGGGGTTGTTGACTGTCACTTGTCCCTCGAAGTGAGTCAGTGGCAGAGAAGAATGAGAATTAGTCACCAAGTGCAAACCCAAATTCCTGCTCCTGGATCAAGCCACCTCTCTATGGCCCTGGGGTTGGTTTTCCGGCTTATCTTAGCTGGAGACTTTTTTGCTGGTCAGTTTTCCTGAGGAGTTTTCAGTGTGTTTCATGGTCAGATTCTCCTCCATGCTTTGGAGCAAAGAGGTCACTGTAGCTCCTCCAGTGCTGCCCAAAAGTCCCAGGAGGGCAGCGGCGGGCATGCCTTTGGCTGGGATGAGGACCCCTGGCTCCTGCTTCTGCAGCCAGGGGACAGGGCCCCACGAACCTTCCTGATGGAGGGAGGTACGGAAATACTAAGAAGAATGGTCTCGGTACCTCTTAAATAGAAGAAAATACATTTCTCAATATGAAATAAACACAGATACTTCTAGAAGGTTGACTCACGGAAAAGAGGTCCATATCACACTGCTACAGGTGATGGTGAATGAATAAATGTTGTCTCCTAAGAAAAGCCAGGTTTACACCCAAGCATATGGGTGGAGCTGTAGTTCCCTGTCAGATTCAATCACCTTAGAGCCGATCAACTCCCGGAGAACAAGGGCTGAGAGTCTGAGAAATTCCATTCTGGGGAGTGCCAAGGAGACAGAAGGAGGAACTCACGGAGAACTAAATCAAAGCGTACTGAGAATTTGGGGTGACCACCAAAATAAAATCTCTTCTGCCAAAGACAGCAAAGCATCATTGTGGTCGAAGAAAGGCAAGTTCTACAAGCAACTTAGAACAGAACTGGGAGCATCTCTTTGAAATGTTAGAAAAAGTGGCAAAGAGAAACTGTACTACAAGACAAGAAGCAGGTGTGAGGGCTACACAGCAGGAGGGGAGAGCCAAGGGAGCCCTGGGCCACATCCCATTACACACTCCCATGCACACACACACACGTGCACACACTCCTGCAGCACTGGGGTCTTTGGAGAAGAAACAAAATGAGTTCAGAGAGTGAACCATTTATCCTGGGGAGGCAAAATGAGTATTTTTTTTTCTTTTATTTATCCTGCCGTCCTTATAATTAAAAGTTAGCTCATAAATCAAAGACCTTGTTTCTAGGCTACGGAAGGTGGTAGGAAAGCACCCAAGCTTTTCAGAGCTAAATGTGCCCTGTGTGTGGCCCCTTCTCTCACCCAGGTTCTTCACCCCAGTCACAGCACCTCACATGTCAGGTGGCTTAGTGAGTAGCCAGGGCTGGCCCAGCTGACTTACATCTCTCATCTCTCCTATTGGGCTTCCTGAAGTTCTTCCAGAGGGATCTTGAGTGTGTGCACACACATACATACACAGAGTTAAATCCCACGAGGACTGGTTGGTGAGTGCATCTTTTTGGAGCATCTGAAGTTTCCCCTGGAGACCATCACCTCTGGAAACCTCCCACACTCACTGCCTGGGTTCACGTGGGTGTTTACATCCACAGAGTTCAAAGACTCTTCTTAGAAGCTTACTAAGCACAGAAAGTCACGTGGTCCTCACCATCTCCTTAATTTTCATTAGTTTTTTTCCTCCTACTGAATCAAGGAATGCTCTACAGATGTAAAGGGCTTGCTCATAAGAGAGATGGAGTGTGCATACATTAATAGGCTTGTTGCTAAAGGTGAAATACGTGTGGATAAACAATTTGTCTGAAATCAGAAGTGCAGCCAGCAACAAAGCTGAGATTTCCCGGCTGTCAGTTCCAACTCTTCATGGAACGGGCAGGTCTGGTTCTTCACAGTTTAGCGTCTGGGCAACCCCAGACACAGACCTGGGCAGACACGTGGTGGTGAAGGTGGCAGGGATGCCTAGACCCAGAGGAGAGAAGCAGCGGCGTAGCACTGAATGGCTCCCTTTGCTCCTTCTCGCCTTCCTCTGGCTTAAGAGAACGGTTGCCATGACCACTGAGGAAGGATATTGTTTCCCCATTTTCAAGCGGCTCATTACCTAAGCATCTTAAAGTACCTTGTGTACCCACAACTCACATGCCTTCCTACTTTGGGGGAGAAAAGGGGAAAATATAGGTAATCCCCTTTAAGAAAGGGAATAAAGAGAGAGTTTTATTTTAGCTTCCTGTCCAGGATCTATCCATGATGCCATGGACCCCTCCTTCCCTGTATCCCCACCCCAACCCAGCTACTCCCCTCTGCTCCCGCCCAAACAGAGAAAGAGTACAGACAAAAACAAAGGTCAAGAAAGGTACAAAGGTCCTCTTTCCCCTGTCCCCAGACCCAAGTCCCTCAAAAACAAATTTAAAACAGAGAGATTAAATTATCACTAAGCTAATTATGGGAATCACACTTAGGCCGGCTGCCGGGAAGCGAGGTCAGCAGGCAAGAGGCATTAAAATTACAGGCAGATGCAAGAAGCACTTAAAAAAGCAACCGGGAGACTCATTATTCCCCACCCTACACACTCACGCACACACAGACACTCACACATGGAGGAGAGAGAGAGGATTCTGACGTTTGAGGCACTGTCCATCTAGGCGACAGCCAGAGCATTTGACAGCTAAATAGCTTCACTCTGTCATCATCTTGAAGTCGCAGTGGGCGAATCAGAGGTGAACTGATTAGAAGGTGTGCTGCGAATTTCCCAGAGAGAACACAGGGGAGGTGGGGCTCAGTCCAAGAGGGCAGGGCACAGGGGGCAGGCACCAGCCCCAGGCTTGAGTGCAAAGGGCCTGGCTCCTAAGTGTGCGTGTGTGAGTGTGCACCAGTATGCGTGGAGATGAGGTACACCTGCACATTTAAGATGTGAGTGTGTGTGGGGGGGTGGGGGAGGCACACGGTCACGCTTGTGTGCGTATACATCTTATCTACCTGAAAACAGAAGGTGATAAGTTTGGAAAGAATAAGGAGACCCCCTCCTAGCATATTTGCAATAGTTCAACTCCTCACAAGCTTTCTGTGGTTGCCAAGGCCCTCAAGATTGCTGCCGCCAGCTCAGCCGTGAACATTCATATCATTTTGCGTAGTTAGGAATGCTCAGTGATTCCTTTTGCATCACTGATATGATGCAAGTTTAAGACGGGAGTGGGGGGGGGGGCGGCCAAACTGGCAGTCTACAAGGGGGGTTTGAGAGCTAAAAATCAGTGATTCTCAAACTGATCTTCAGGATCACACTGTCCCTTAAGTCACCAAATCTATAAAGAAATCACAGAGCCAGAGCTGCCTTGGAACTTACTACCGAATAGTTATCCTTGGCAGAACGGTCAAGATAACATGTGTGAGTGGATGATCACAAAGTAAAAGTCCAATGCTACATAATGACGGGAAGAAAAGGGCAAGAGCTGAGAGGGGAAGCGTGGGGAAAGCAGGTACAGGACTGAGAGAGTAGCCCGAAAGCTCAGGCTAAGGGGAGAGGTACTGACAAAGAGGAAGAGGGTTGGGCAGACGGGTGGGGATAGGTGCTAAAAATGACAAGGGTCGTCAGGAGATTTATAATCAAGTCCTCAGCTCCAGAGGGCTTGCACAGCAATTAAGGGATATGACTAAGTAGAAGCAGCCATCCTCCAAATGAGTGACAACAGAGACGCTGGTTGGCCTGCAACTGGAAAAATAATCAAGAACCACTAGACACAGTTCCACAGGCTGTCGGGAGACAGAATCCTAGTGAGAACCCCAAAGACAGAAATGGCTGAATGTGTCCCAGGAGGCGGGTCAGTGGCAGGTGGAACAGCACAGCTTGTCTGTCCCCCGGGACACCTCCCACCCCTCCTCAAGACCACCACCCACTCGGCTGGGGGATCTGGGCTCCAGCACGACCGCTCATCAGGAGGGTAATGGCCGGGAAAATCGCCGGTGCAGGGAGGTTGTTGATGTGAGAACTGCCACGTGTAGGTGGAAATCCCACTGTCTCTCAGAGGGGAACCTCTTCCTTGGTACTTAAATTTAGCCAGGGGCCTTGAAGACTCGTAACATGCAGGGCCCGGGCTGAAGGCTGAGCTGGAGGGCCTGCGTCCTCAGTGTGGCCGGGCTGTTTACACGCACGGCTACAGGCGGGGGCCACAGAAGGCTCGATGAGGTGATCTCTTTTTTTTTTTTTTTTTTTTTTTTAACTACAGGAGTTGGGAAGATTAGAGCTGTTTCAGGAAGAAAACCCTGGCACAATTTATAGACCCATTAAAGAGGGGGGCACCTAGAGATCGCGAAACCAGTTACAACCTTCCAGAGCAGGGGCAGAGGGCATGAAAGGAAGGTTCTGGCAGACAGGCATGCTGGCTGGGTATATCATCCTCTCATGATGTGGAGGTAAGATTCACCCATAACCCAAGAGCAAAGCCTCAGGGGGAGTCCATGATACTATTATGTAAATGAGCCAAAGGGCAGGCCTTAGGTCAAATCATGTGACCTCTGATGAGTTACTCAATCCCTATCCTTAGATGTAAGATGGAGGTTGTAATATTTATCCTGGAAAAAAACATGTTGAGGATAACATGAGCTCATCGATGTACATAACGTACCTACTAGGTGCAATGCACAGTCATCTTTCCATCTTCTCTCTCAGATCTCTAGGAAAACGACCCCCTTCTTAGGGGGCGAGGCGAGTCCTGGAGGAGGCATGTATTCCCCACGGCCATGCAGAGCTCTGTCAGTCATCAGTCCAAAATCCAAACCTCTCTCATCCACCATCATAAACTACTGTCTCCCTAAGATTAGAAGAGCACCTGGGCCCACCCACCCCATCCTCCCAGGCCTCCTGCTGAGGACGGCTCCCCGCCCCATGGCCCTGTGGGTGCGGCAGGCCACTTTACCCTTCCTGTTCCTCCTCTGGACTCTCTGACATGTCTGCACAATCAAAACCTCAGGGAGCCGTGAGACAGGATTCACAGTGTGGACCACTTTTGTCCCCCGGCAGGACTGTGCCCCTTGCCACACCACTAAAAGTTAGCCTGAAGTTTAAGAATATTTGGTTGAAGGGCCCTTGATGACAAAAACAAAACCCTAGGGTGGCAGGCGGCCTCCAAAAATATCTCGAAGACCCTCGCCTCCTGGTATTTAAGCCCTCGCAGAAGCTCTTCTCCCCGGGAGTGGGCTGGACCCTGGGACTGACTTCTAATGGACAGAATACAGCAAAAGTGATGGAATGTCACTTGTGAAATTAAATTTCAAAAGGCTGTAGATTTCATCTTGCACGCCCTTTCTTATTCTGTCTGTCTGTCTGTCCATCTGTTTGTCTCTACTGCCATGTTCTGTGAGTAGCTGTAATGGAAAGGCCCATTTGGCAAGAGACCTATGTCTCCAGTGAGGACCTGAGGCCTGCCACTAGCCACGTGTGTGATACTGGAGGTGGATCCTCCCCCACTTCAGCCTTGAACCCGGAGGTGACTGCAGCCCTAGCTGACACCTCAGCTGCAGTCCATGAGCCAGAGGACCCAGCTAAGCCACACCTGGATTCCTGATGCACAGAGACTGTAAGACCATCAGTGTTGTCTTAAGCCTCTTTGTTTTGGGGTAATTCATTACACAGCAATCCATAACTAATATATCTGTGTCCCCCGGGGTCAGGTAGAAGGTATGGAGTGAATGTGGGAGACCTGAGAGAGCTATCTGAGAGGTCACTGAGACGGCCCCTATGAGGAGCCAAAGCTGCTAGAAAAACACTATGACACCACCATGAAGCAAGCTGGTGGCCACGTTCACAGGAAGTCACTTGAGAACAATTAGGAACTATAAGCAGACCCCCAACCAGAGCTTCAACTGGTGGACTCTGAGTAAGTCCAGCAGCCACGACCTCCCTCATCATGACTGCTGAGGACACTGCAGTGATCTCAGGCAATGGAGACCTCCCTGGTCCTGCCTCACTTGAGAGCCTCCACGGGTGTGGACGACGACTCTATTCTCCTCCGATCAGATACTAGCCCAGCTGTAAGGGGGCCATTCGCCGCCGGGGGCTGCTTCCTCTTCCTGCCTCTGCCTCCTCCCTCTTCCTCTGATGCATCATTTCTTTCATTCTTTCCCATCTTTGTCGTCTTGGTTACATGGCCAGGCTCCTGATATGCTGCTAGTTTTCATTTTAATGATATGTTCTTGTAAAGTACAATATTTTACTTCAATTGCATGTGTCACTGGATAAATTCCTTCAGCGTGTCTGGCATTTGAGCATCAGCTGACTGAGTGCATTCTGACTTGGGGGTGTTTCCGCAGTACTTTCTTCAATTTTAATGTCTTTGCATTTTAATTTATGAACAGGATTATCCCATAGAAAAGTGTGTGTGTGTATGTGTGTGTGTGTGTGTGTGTGTGTATTTATATATGTATATACACTCACACAATTCAAAAAAAGTGGCACACACGTATCAGTAAATCTTGAATTGGCAAAGCTCATTTAAAACCATCTCCTTAAATCATATACACTCTCAATGATCATTTGGAGAGTAAACCGACAAGCATTCCAGAGGTAGTGTTTTCTGGGGATCTCAAAGTGTGTTTTTGCGAGGACACCAGGAGGAGAATGAGTCTGTACCCCAGAGGCTGGCATCACGCTGCTCTGAGAGGCTGCGGCAGAAGACGCATCATGAGGACACCACCCCTCACCCCCATGTCTGCTCAGGATAGTTCCGAGTGACCACTTGAGATCCCTCCGGGGACATGCAGGGACAGTGGGTGGGCCCAAGGACAGTGCAGTGAGAAGTAGGAAAGGGTGAAAATATAGTGCCAGTGGGGATATACTTATGTGAAAAGAGTGGCTGAGTGAGGGCTTAGTATCGTCTGAGGATGTAAGATATGCCCAAGAGGACACTGACCGGCTTAGCTGACCTGCACGTCTACTTACCAGGGAAATATCAACAAAAAGGCTTAAAATCCAGCAGAAGAGACTGAAAGAAGGTGAGAGGAGGACCATGAGGAGTGGGTAGGTTGACATTAGGCATAGTTGCTCCGATGGCCAGTCTTAGGGTTCCTAGGTTTGAAGGACTAATGACAGAGCAGCCATCTCTTGTCCCTGCTTAGACTTAGATGTGAAGTCCAAGGAAGGAGGGTGGCACCCCTGGAACATCTGTGGTGCCTCCTGTAGGCAGCACCTCAACCTCAGCCTCCCTTCATTTAACTCGCAATTTAAGATCTAAACAGGCTTTTATACTTGCAAGACCGGGGGTGGGAAATGAGAAAACAACATGACAACAATAACCAAACAAAAATGCTTCGATGGTCATTGCCCATCATGGAAATTGCCCAGTATCATTTCTTCCATATTCCTCTTTCGTTCTGCTTGGCTGTCTCACTACATGCCAACAGGTTGGCCGCTCCAGCTGCAGAAACTCATAACATGACAGAGCTGACGGACCAAACGCTGCAGCAAACATACTCGGCCTCTGCTCTAATCCCAGGGCCCCTGGGCAAGCTGGAGTCCAACATGGTGTCGCCTCCAGCCATCTGGAGCAGCTTCCACGGCATGAACTTCTTTTTAATTAAAGTTGATTCAAGTTTCCAGGTAAATATTCAGAAGAGGTCTCAGATACATTAAGGAAGTTGCAAAGCAGGCGCTGCTCATCTCTGATCTGACATTGTTCTGTGACTCAAGCATTGCAGACACACACACACACACACACACACACACACACACACACACACACACACACAGAGTGAATATCCTACTAGAAGCCAATATCAGGGCCAGCCAGACTTCTGGTTAACCAACATCCACCAAGTGCTCAGCCCCCTCAGGTGTGAACAATTTACCTTGCAAAACATCCAGGAAAGACGCAATCGCAAAATGAAAGGAGCGTTCACACCTCAAGTGGAAGTTTATGAGGTTTTGGTTCACGATGAACATCAGTCTCGCCCACTAACGTCAGGCAATAATTCACTGCTGAACAGCAGCCGTAAAATACGATCACTAGTGGCAGGAATGCAAGAGGCAGAGAAAGAAGGAGGGGCGTGTTCTGGCCAAAATAGCTAAGCAAAGAGGCATTATCTTTCTGGGGGTGTGACTGACCTCATTACCTCAACTTGGGTCTAACTAAGGCTTTCAGATTTTTCAAACACCTTAAAGTAAATCAGGGTGGTGTTTGCTTTTAGATTTTTATCTGTCTTTGAAATTTTAATAGTCTGTGGGTTATTTTGAAGTTCCTAGGCACCTCTGGATGACTGCAGCGTTTCTTTGCTGTGTTTCTTAACAGCACATGCCTATAACTATAACGCATGCCATGGGAAAGGCTGCCGATGCCAGTGGTAAGACACACACACACACACACACACACACACACACACCAGAAACATAAAAGACACCCAACTTGGCACTCTCCTCACCTCCTTTTCCCCTGCCTCATGTGATGTGTATACTAAAGGAGTGAAATTATGGTCATTAGAGGCAAGGTTGCAAATGATGGCGACCCACACCTTTCACACAAAACAAAAAATCAGTAATTTTGAGGGCAGCCCATGGATAGCTGCAGTCTAGCTCCTGGACCCCTGAAATCCACAGAAGACTTCCTTACTCTCAGCAAACCCCCAGGTCCCCTTCTGCCCACCCTCCTCAAGTCGCTTGTCATATTGCAAAGAACTCTGCAAGGCCCTTGATACACATAGGAGATTATTATAGGGCTCGAAGGAGCCAACTCTGTAATTACTTATAGCAACAGTATGATGCCCATTATTCTAACCCCTGCTTTCAGGAGCTCACAAAACTTCCTGCAAAATCCTCTTGCAGCCCCAGGGCTTTTCAAGGCTGGGCCTTGGCCCAAGAGGTGCATGTGGTCCTGATAACCTCTAGGAAAAGCAAGACAGGGTGATTAGAAGGAAAGGGGAGTGGTGCTTGGCGAGCGAGGCTGGCGGGGAATTCTATTGTTCAGAAAAATAAATAAACTGGCCAGTTTTGCTTTTTTATTATTTCAAACAACAGACTCGGCGGGCCAGCCTTCCCTTCCCAACGCAGACTGTTCCCCTGGGCGGGCTCTGCTGAGTTTGCAGGAGCAGGAGCCGAGCTCCAGCAAAACCATTAAAAAGGCTGCCACTCGGAGCTCATGGAGCAGAAAGTTCGGCTGTCCCGATGGCTGGGCTTTCCGCAGGAGAGCTGCTGGCTCAGCCCCCCACCCCCGCACGTGACCCTCTGCTCTTACCTCTCTCAAATGTTCATGCTTCACCAGTCCCACCACTGCTCTGGAAATTAAATGCAATGCCCCGGGTGGCTGAAACAGAACTGTTCTTACATAAGCCCCCCCAAAATACAAGATGGGAAATGCCAGCCCGTGGTTTATAAGTTTCCTGGTCAGGTGTTATTTGTCATTGCTGGCCTAGCTGACCTCTGTCTGGGGACACTTCAAGGCCAAGCTCTGCCCACAGCCTGCCCCATGAGGGTTGTCTCTGTGCACTTTGCTTGCCCAGGCTCCTGGGAGTGTCCTCAGCCCACACGCGTGGAGACGTACTGCACTTTGACCTCCCCGTCAGGGGACAGATGCCCCCTGCTGCCCCCGCCAGGTGAGAGAATCAGCCCCCATGAGTCTCGGTTCACCCTCTCTCTGATCAACAGCTCACTTTGCAAGCTGACTCTGTTGGGTTTACAATGCAGCCACAGCCAGGAAACACGTCTTTTTTCTTCCCCCCAAGAGAAAATAACCGTCTGTTCTGTTATGCACCGAACTCTCAATGTTTATTTCACTGACACCACATTCCAAGCAGCTCAGACAATAGCAAAAAAAAAAAAAAAAAAAAAGAAGAAGAAGAAAATAAAAGAAATCCTTCTACAGGGTCTACTCAGTCTTGCCAGCAAGAAGTAAATGACCCTCTGGCACCTGGTAGAACACTCGATGCATGTGTGGGAAACTTTGGGCCCATGGGAGCAAGTCACCTCTGCCTTGCACTGGCATTGGGCTCGCTAGAGAAAAGAGCTATTGCTCCCCAAACTTCCTGGCCCACTTCTCTGTTCCCAGTAGTGCTTGACCACCCGTCGGACCAGGCCGAGCAGGTCAGCAGACATTTCATTGTATAAACTCATTGTATGAATTGCATATGGAAAAGCCTTCAGTGTTCAGAACAAACCTCTTCCAAACTCACCGAATCCTGGCAAAGAATCGAGTCATCTGCACGACCCGTGGAAGCGTCCTGGAGGCCCTGCTCTAAACCTCGTGCACGCCCCTCCTCGGTTTACACGGAGACTTATTAGACGCAATTTCAGCAAGTTTGGGCGTCTGCCTCCCTGGCTCACCAAAAGTTGGAGGTGGTGCATGGAGGGAGGAGGAAAGGTGCTGAACTCACCCCGGGTTCCTGACACCAAGTGGAGATGATGAGCGACAGACAGTGTGCATCTGGGGGAAAACCCCAGATGCCGCAACAGACACGGGAGCTGTGTGGGCACAAGAGACCTACACCCTTGTCGCATCCTCTCGGGGCATCCATGAAAGGCAGTTCAGTACGTGAGTCATAAATAACAAATGGGCCAAGACAGCAAGAAAACCTTCCATTGCGTTTAGTACGTTCTTTGCAGAAAGGCAAGAAACTATGAAATACAATTCTTGAAGCTGCATAGATGATAGTTAAATTATTTGTTAATTTGGTAGTTATTTGGTGACTCTTTAGAGGCAATACTAGATGGGTGGTGCTTTGCCATGCGTTTCATCAGCATTTTTTTCTCTTCCAGATATGATACGTATCACTACTCCACACATATTCCCTCAGCTCATGCACACTCTGCTCTCTGCCTCTCAGCCCCTGCACAGTTTCCATGTCAGACCCACTGTCTGCTCCACCGAGAGGCACAATTTAAAGAAATGATTGCCGTTACGTGGTAGGATGGCAGAGTAGACACAGTCTTCTAGTTTGCAGAGAACATTTATTTCCCCTTGACTATCTCGAGCTAATGTGCAGAAATACAGCAATGAAAAAGTCGGGAGCAAGGCTATCTCAGATCGGACAGCGCTGCTTTATCAGCCCGAATCACACAATATCCTGTGAATTCCAAGGGAAGCCTAAATAAGACGAGAAGGAGTGTCACATGGAGTCACCAATATTTCTCTGGGACAAGACTGAAGTATGATTATCACCTAACACAAAGCAGGACCTACTACCTACAGTTTTAGAAAGGCTTTTCATCCAAGCAAGAAGGGCACCCTGTCGGGTCAGCTGCAACTCATTGTGATCAGAAGCCTGCACAGAGCCGGGTGAGAGCGCAGTCCTGGATGGACAGGTGCCCCCAACACCACTGATGGATCAAGGTTGCCCAATGGCACCAATGAGGAAGACAGCTCACGTCTCCATATCATACCATCCTACTCCTCCTCAAGCAATTTCTATGTGCCTACAACCTCCATGTTTTCCTCGTCCCATGACGTGGCCCTATTAGCAACTCCAGCAGCACCTGTGCTTTACTCCATCAGTTTCCCTGAGGGAATTCCAGATGGATGCAGCAGCCAGAAGGGCCGAAGCAAGAGGAGCAGCATGTCCCTTGCCCCAATGCACTTTCCTCAACCGCGCAGACCTAACAATGCTCTTGCCTTAGGCACAAGCCCAAGGTGGACAGAGTACATCATTTAGGATGGCATAGCAAAGCTGGGGTACCACCTCCACATGCACATCAGCCTTAGAGAAGAGGTGCATCCCACTCTCCCATGTGATCCCCACGACAATCCTCATATGTCCCTCGCTAAGGGGTGAGTTTTTCACTCATGACCTTGACAGTAACATATCTCTTTCAATCTGTATCACTCATCCATCAGGCGCAAGGTAGTAAAATAGCGTGAGATAACATCCATCCCAGTGGGGACAGACCACCTTTGCATCAACAAAAATGACTGCGCCTCGTTCCTACCTTCTTCAGCTTGCCACTTTTGGTGCCCACGAAGGCCAGAGAGTGATTCTTGTAGACATATGCGATGACAGAAGTCATGCGGTCCCTGTCCTCCGTGAAGACAGGGATGCCACGTATCATCTCAGACACACCCAAGGGGGCATTCATATCCAGGCCACAGAAGTTATCATCAATGGTTAAGAGCTGAAAATAAAAAAGGAGAAAAATTAGGGGTGAGAATTAGGGCAATTGACAGAGATATTGGGTCGGGGAACTAGAGAGCTAGAAGAATCCTTAGACATGAATCATCTGGTGTAAATCCTTCCTTTTTTACATGAAAAATTCAGCCCCAGAGAAACTAGGTGACCTGTCAACAGTCATCTAGGTAGCCTGCAGGACTATGAGAAAAAAAACACAGATTTCTAGAGTCTCTTTTCACTAGAAAAAAGGTCCCTCCTACAACCATCCCCCCCCCCAGGCACCATCTTGGTAGTATAGACTGTCCATCACCACCATCGCCCCAGGAAGCACTGGGCCAACACCCATGAGCATGGGCCCCAGATGGCTCTGTCAGGTGTACGAGGGTTTGTGGCCTACACATCAACACACTTAGTGTTGAGCAGACACACAAAGGAGAACTCAAAAGTACAGAATAGAGAACCAGAAGCATTAATACGTAAACGACAATATCATAACAGAGACGTATACAAACAATCAGTTGGGGGAAATAAAATCAGAAAGTTTGTGAATGAATTCAACATGCCACAGTGGTGCCTCGCTCTTCCCAGGATCAGGCTCTCTATTTATTTTAAAACATTGCAAAGACATGTGACCTTGGTCTTGTCATACCTACACCAGCGTTTCCAAAAGTATCTTTCATGGAAACCAAGACCCCCAAGACATTCTACTATTAAAGGGTTTCTTGGGCAAATAATTTGGGGAAACATAGTACATTCCAAAATCATGTAAGAAAATCAGAATGATTAATTACAGGAAAGGTCTGAAAAGTCTTTTTAGGAGGAAATGTATTTAACATGATCTCAGCCCTTCCCAGAACATTTCATTCCCTAAACCGTTTTTGACCGGAACACCTATTAACATTTCTTAAAAAGAATATTCCCTGGATGTTTTCCCCACAGTGCTCCAGCTGACTCTCTCCCTGTTTTACTCCAGGCCTCCAGATGCCCTCATAAGCAGAGGGTCACAGCTGGGTTCTGACCTACCTACTGGAGAGCGGCACCGACCTTGACAATGGCTGGTGAAGAGCCCTCAGTGCTCCCCTCTGAGCAGTTTCTCCCAGGTTCTAGCTGCCTGTGCTGGACTTTCCCCTCTTTCTCGGAAGAACTGTGTGGCCTTCGAAGAGTTATCCTGTCTTCCATGCTTTTATTTTCCACTCTATAAAGAAAACAAGCTCTGCTTTTTGATGGTCTTCCATAAAATGCGTAGAGCTCATGCCTATAAATGTCTTTGGACTTTTCAGAGAAAGGAATGAAATAAAATACAAGGTATCACTTTCTAAAGGCTTCCATCCAGCCAAAGGAAAAGGCATCTGGAGAACCAGCAGGCAGGCTCTTTCAGGGGAGCTGTGTGACAGTGGCTAACTCCGAGCTTTCCAGGGCTGCGGGGTGGCGGGGGGCTTGGCTCCCTCCCAGAAGTGGGGGAGACAGGCGTTGCTCATCTCAGGAAAGATAATGTGTTGAGCATTTCAAACTTCTCTCTGACCTCTCCTCTCCTACTTATGGGGTGGGGCGCAGTCAGGATGGGGAAGGGGTGAGCCTGGGCAGACCATGTACAGAGAAGACATCTGCTCCATGCCTGTGATCACCTCTGCCCTCTCTGGCCTCTCTGGCATGGTATGGTCCAACAACCCCAGACCAAATACAACTTCCACCCCTTGCCCTCCTCTCCCCCAAAAAACTATAGGCATCAATGTTAGGAGGAAGCTTTCAAAGTCTAGTCTGGTCTTTGTGGTTCTTTCCCAAAATGAGGAAACAAGAGAGGAGGCAGGTGGTGAGACTGAAAGGGATGGACAGAAAAGAGGAAGAGAAATCCAGACAGAGGGAAAGACGATGGCTTCTCCCTGCTGATGTAACCACAGCGACCTGCCAGGCCGTTCAAGGGTGGCCTGGAGCTTGCTGGGAACCCTCATGGCCTTGCATGTTCCTGCGTCTGGTTCATAAGGAAGACTAGTCCCTGACTTTCCTAGCCCTCAGCTGTGCTGCAGGGACCTCTGCCAACAACAAACATGCTTTACCCATTACGGACCATTTTCTGACTAGATAGGTCTGACTGTCCACTCAGCACAAGGAGAAACTGAGGCAGAGAGCAAGGAAGGTGAGAAAGCCACTGGGGCTCGGAAGTGATCACCATGAGCCCACAACATCCTGACCCAGAGATACAGGTAGTCTTTCCACAAAGACGCATGCGCAGATCAGCCCCTGTTCACCTCTGGCCTGATTCCTTCCTCATTATACAGCTATTATAATAAATCAGCATTGCTGTTAAGGCTGGACCCATCAAGTATCTGATGCCATGACAATTCCGAAATACCCAAACATGGCAAGAAAAGGGGTGTCTGATTCCAAGAAAAACCACCTTCTTTCTACGTAGAGCCCACTCAACATCGTGAATATTCTACCCCTTTGTTAGAGAAATGGATAAAACCCCCAAACCTGCAACAAGGCAGGGCAGCTCCCTCTGAGCTTGCCCACTCTCCAGTCTGAGAGTGTACTTTCCCTTTAAGAGTATATATTGGCTTCCAATGAACTTGAGCTGTTGCTTCATGCCTTCGCTGTCTGTCCGTGAATTCTTTCTCATGACATTGACAAGAACCTAATCACCTAACTGGTCTCGATCTCCTCATCTGTACCTGACAGTCATCCCCATCACTGCCTCCCTCCTAGTGTTGGCGTCAGATTCCAGTGTGGCAAAGACTGCAGCTGATGTGGCGTTTGAATTCCAGGGACAATGGTGACTTTCTCCCCAGATTTTTCTGGCTCGGTTCCTCTTCTGCATGGGGCCCCAGGTGATGAATGGGTGATCGGGACCTTTGACCAGGCGCAGCCCAGGTCTACCTGAATGCTGAGGTCCCTCACCTGAGGCATGAGGTGGCCTTACTCTTTGCTTCCTCAGAGCTGGGGTGGTGGAGGAGATTTTTAACACTGGAGTAGTGGCAAAAACGTAGGACTCGAGTTTACATAGCAGCTCAGCTGCTTCCCAACTATACAACTCAGCACAGGATCCCCCTGTGCTCTGAGCTTCATTTTCCTTGACAGGACCGTTGTGAGGACTGGGTGAGGTAACAGGAGTGATGTCACCTGATAAACAGGAAAGCACTTGCTCAGTGTAAGGTGATATATATTTCACGTTAATTCTTTCCATGGAAATCCCGCCCAGGACGGGGGTAGGATGGCTGCCGGGAGTGACCGTAGCACGCCTCCTGACCAGAGCAGGGCTCTTCAAGGTCACAAACCACCAGGTCCGAGCTGAAGCCACAGGATAATTATAGCACCGCGAAGAGCATGCAGAGGATCCCATAAGGCCCACAGACCCGAGGAGACCGAGATGTAGGGAGCAGATGCAGAGCCATGTGGGCCCTGGAAGGGAAGACTAATTGGCGAAAGCCTTCAACAGGTGAGAGCTGGCATGGATTCCTGAGCACCCTGGGCGATGGGGGAGGACGATGTCTGCTCTTGCCCTGGCTGAAGCCTCCCCTGAGCCCCATTAACAGCAAGATTAGAGCGGCAGCCAGAGGAGCCAGGAACTCGGCCCTGCTGTAATCAGGAGCCCAGCATCACCTGCAGGCTCAGGTCACGCCTCTCCCTCCGCCACCCCACAAACACCCGCAGATGCTTGCTTATTAGAGAGCAAGTTCCTCCTTACGAGGGAAAGAAGTGAGGTCTGTTGCATGGGAATATATATGTTGTGTCTCCTTGGGCAACTCTGTGAGCAGATACTGAAGCCTTAGACAGGGACACACCCTTCAGAGTCTCCTCCGTCCCATCGGGAGGATACCAGCTCTGCTTTCCACAAATGTCTTCATGGGATGCATGGGTTATAAATTAAGGCTAGTGATCCACTGGATTCCACGACATGAGCTCAAGGATGGGGCCATGTTTTATGCATCTCTGTACCTTTAGCTGAGTTCCTGGTCCACAGTAGGTTAAGAAATATGAGTGAAATAGGTGGATGAATGGACGCATGGATGGATGAGTACACGGATAGATGGATGCATGGGTGACTAAATAAAAGCCTGAGTTTCATAGTAGCTAACACCATGAAACTAGAGCCAAAATGACTAGGTTTGAATGCTAGCTCCACCACTTAATGCTGTGTGACCTTGGGCAAGTTACTTAAGCTCTCTGTGCCTCAGTTTATTACAGGTAGAATGGGGATAGTAATAACAGTAGATAATTCCTAGTGCTGTGGTGAGGATTAAAAGATTAGCACATGCAGAACAATGTCTGGCACGTTATAAGTGCTATGGAAGTGTTCTTATTATTGTTTGTCATCTCAGACAATTCAGACATCAGTGTCTTTGGGGAAATTCACGGCAAGTACCTCAGAGAGATGTTATCAAGATAAAAGAGGCTAATGTTATCAAGATGAAATAGCAAATGTGGTATTTCCTAAAGATCTATCAGACCAACAAGGATGAAGGATGGAACAGAAGAATGGTTGGAGAGTTAGAAGATTTAGTGCTATTCATTAAAAATGCAAATTCTTGGGCCCCACTTAGATCCACTGGATGGGGCTCAGGGATTCACACCTTAGCACCTTCCCAGGTGATTATGCTGCATGCTAAGGTTTGAGAAGCACTGCCATGGGTCGCCATGGAGGCCCCATCCTAGCTGAGGGTGCGCAGACCATGCCAAGGAGAGGACGGCATGTGACGAGCATTCTCACTCTGGAGCAAGACCCACTGGGCGAGGGTGTGGAGCGGCTCGTGGAGCCTCCCCAGAGTCCCCCGAGAGGTGTTGGTGGAGGTGGAGTGGGGAGCCGGAGCTGACACTCCAAATTACAATCTAATAGCTAACCGTGCTTCCCTTGTGCACAGCAGCAAAGGTTCCCGTGCAATTACGTGTCGCTACATACAAATGACAGAGCAGTTACGGTCACTTTACCAATTACAGGGAAATTACTCCCCCTCTGCAGAGAGGCTGGCACTCTGAAAAGCTCTATCATCTCCACAGAAAGGGGATTTTAAATGCTGCCAGCATCCTTCCTTGGGCGGTCTCCCCAGTCTCCGGGGCAGAGCTGCAGAGCAGCTACCCAAGGACACCGGAAGTGCCTGGTGGTCTCTGTGGAAACTCTTGAGGAAGGGCTGAAGAAGAGGGCATACCTGAGGGACCACAGGGACATCGCCTCTGAAGCCCCTGTGCATCATCTCCCAGCCCCATGCCCCTGTGACACGTGAGGAACCACCACCACCCTGACACCGTGCCAGTCCATCTTGAAGGCCAAGGGGGATAAGGTGGGGTGAGGACTGATCCTGAAAGCACTCTTCAACCCAGCTCACATGGCCCCTGGGCTGGTTCCTGATGGCACCCCCCACTGCCAAGTGGAGCTGTTTCAGCTCCACCCTGTGTTGCCCCACCTTTGCAGAAACCCATACTGAGTCCTTATTATAAAAGGTTAGAAGTAAGCCAGAGCTCAGTGGTCCAAACGCAGTGCTAATGAGTTAAGGGTCACCAGGTCCATCCCCCTATGGGCCAATTAGCTCAGTTCTGGGACACAGTCTCCTCCACAGCCACAGGCTGGCCCTCTTACCCCAGGCATCACTGTTTACAAATATCCCAAACTAATCCACAAGAGGCCAGCCAGGCAAAGCCAAAAGCTGTAGACAACTCCTCCCATCCAGACGCAGCTCTCGACTGCTGTGGCCTGACAGCAGCCGTCTCTGAGCCCAACACGGCAAGTTCAAAGTCAGACCTGGCCCTCATGGGCAGTTCCTGGTCCAGCAGAAAGAGGAGTCCTTCCATCTGGGAGCAAGGCATCCCCCTCTGCCCTCCCTGAATGCAGAGGCAGCATCCAGCCCCACGTAGAGGAGTCCCGAGCACTCCTGTGCCCGCCCCCAAGGCTGGGAGGCCAGACCATTAGACGGAGGACGAAAGCATCAGAGACTGGCCCAAGCTCATCCATGTGGGACCTTCGGTTGGGTCTTTTTCCAAGAAACTTTTGGTCCCTTAGGCTTATTGGAACTCCTGTTTCCATTAGGAGAAACTGAGGCACTAAATGAAGACAGCACTATCTACTGTTCCTCACTCATTAATTTGCTTAAGAACACTTAGGAAGGACCTACTAAGCACCAAGCACTAGGTGAGGACCCAACGACATAGAGACAAAGCTTCTGTTTCTCCCCCTTTTTCTAGTCAAGGGCACAGACCTGGGCCATGCCTGCACGAGACCACTCGTTCCCTGCTTCGGTGGTGTACCCAGTGCTGGAGTTGCAGAGGGCACGGCACCAGCTGCCGGGGGAAGCAGCAGGGCCTTGTGGCAGTGGCTCCGCCTGGGCTCACTTCTGGGTTCTCCTTCTGGCACAGTGCGTGGCCACCCTTTCACACGTCACATGATTTCAGAGGAGGAAAATGACTCGGGATCTTAGAATTCAACTGCCCATTCTAGAGAGGAGGAAACTGAGGCCTAGAGCGTGAAATGACACCCCCCACCACTATGACTTATCAAGTTATGAGAAAATAGGTACCAGGAACCCAAATTCCGAGTCCTGAGGGAAAAAACTAATCTTACAGAGGGGATTCCTCCAGGGTCGCAAGTGGGCGGCCCCAGAGAAACCTATTCCGACATCAGGGGAACCTATCTGCAGGATCGGAGACGGCTTGGGGAAGAGCCCTTCTGCCCGCCTGCCTTCCGGAATGGGTGCTCTGCCCTCCTGGGACCTCTGGAAGGAAATAAGTCTCTGCTCCCTGGGACACCTGTGGCCGATCATCAAAGCTGGGCTTCCTCCTTTCCTGGGCCCGTGTGTCCCCAAAGAAAGTGAGAGATGAAGCTTTGAAAAGGAATATAAGTTAAGAGAAAGAGAGGCAGGAAGTCCAACAGGTACAGACAGGAGAAGGCCTTTAGACCCTTCGTGCTCAGCAGCCCTCAATTTCTTTCCATTAATTAACTGGGCATGTACACATACACGTCCACACAAGTGTGCATGCACACACACACACACACACACACACACTGACTGCAGCAGACCTCCGCTGGGAATGGGAAAACAGTAAATTACACACGTGGGATTTCTCTCTAAAGGAGAGACTGACCAGATCAGCTGAGGTAGCTCACGTGTACAGAGATTCCAGCTGCAAAGCTCTGCAGTACAGGAAGATAATGACCACCCACTTATTGGGGCCATATTTTGACTATGACTGCTGACCCTTGGGTGTTCATAAATGTACCAGAGTCTGACACCCAGGGGGCATCCACCCCTGGAGATGACTCTTCACCCTCGGACGACAGCAGGAGGAAGAGGTCGACAGAGAGTGCTCAGCAGGGCAGAAACACCTTAGCGAGGCTCCAGCAGGCTAGGTATACCCTCATCAGCACGCCTCTTACTCCATGTAATAGTCCCATATGCTTGAGTGCTCATTTCTGTGACCAAGAAAAGCAGACTACACAGCCCCCTGATGGCTATACTGCTCCACAGAAACTTGCCTTTCCTGTTTGTGCATTCCAGCCCTTCCCCAGAGGTCTGCTGGTGGCCCACACTGACCCTATGGGGTGAGCTCTCTTGAGAGACAGATGTCCTCCAACAAGTAAAGTTGGTTCCTCACCCAGTCAGCGGGAGTGGAACATGGGAAGGGGCCTCATCCCCTTCGCTACTAACGTGTGATCTCAGGATTCTTTGCTGTGTCTCTTTTCAATGAGATTGTAAGAAAACAAATGTGTACCGAGAAAGAGAGGGGAAGCCAGGAAACCACAATGAAAATAACCCAGTAAGACAGACGTTATTAGAGGAGCTTCATTAAAAGGGTCTCAGGTCGGAAAACAACCCAACAAATCACACCAGTGTTTCCAAGAACCAAGCGCCACGTTTCCAAGCATCTCACACAGGGCTGGTACCTATCTACAGGATAGAAGGTCATGGTGTTTTAGGCGTGCCGTGCGTGCGTGCGTGCGTGCGTGCGTGCGTGTGTGTGTGTGTGGTTTCCGAGGCAACCATTGGATTAACACACGTAACTACCTGTTGAACAATGAAAGCGATTTGCTAAAAGCAACACTTACTTCTATACTCATTTTGGTGTTTCTGTGTGTTGGTGGCCCAATCCCACCAGCTATCTCAGTGGTCTTTCACTCATCACGATAACAAGCTAACCTTCTGATAGGAAACTAATGCCACTAATTTGAGCTGTTTTCCCAGGAGAGGGGCACTAGCCAAGCATGCTCTCTGCAGGCCTGGCCGTAACCAACAGCAAGCTGTGGGGATGCACCCCTCCTGGGAGCTGCTGGGAACACTGCTCAGAAAGCAGCTCCAGCTCAGCATCCTGGGGTTGAACCCGTGACCTTCTCCTCATAAGCCCAGCTGCTGAGGGCCCCAGAATCCCCCTCTAAAAAACAGAGAGGACCATAACACTATGACCAGAGCTATGGGCCACCCAAGCCAGGGAATCAGGACCCAAACTCCACTAGACTAGCCCAGTTCTGCAGATGGCCACCACACTGGGGCTAGTCCAGCAGCCAAACCTGGACCCATGGGAAATACCAGGGAAGGCTTTTCAGCATTGGGAATAGGACCGAGTAAAACCCACTTGGGTGCTACCCCTTTCCTTTTGTAGCTTAGCTTCAGAGGTCCCCAGTGGCTACCTGTCAAGGGCAAGAAATCCCCCAAGGCCCATCAATCCCATCGTCCCACTCCCCTCGCAATCCACTGCAGCCAACCTCAGCTGCCCCTGGAACTGTAATTGGAGGGGGGCCTGCCAGAGCGATTAAGGTTGTGTGTTTTCTGGCAAGTGCTGGGAAGCAGTGGCCCAGCTCGCCAGGCTGAATTACGGGGTAGCTCATTCCCTTGTTAGCGGGGATAAATTTTATTAGCCCTGCTCCTGTTGCCGTGCATCTTCCCTTCTCGCTCCTCAGGCCCGTGTGTGAGTCTGGATAATGTTGCCTGCATGCAGGATAAATCAGCCAAACAAATCCCATTATATTTTGGAACAGTGACAGAGACACAGTAATGATATAGAGACCAGAGAAAAATGTGGGCTTTCTTTGCTTCCACTGTCCCATCTCCTGGACGTGGACAGCATGTGGGGCCCATCTACTAGGGGACAAAATGTAAATGGGGAGTGAGAATGGAGAACTCCCTGCACTGTCTTCCCCGCCCCCTTCACTAATTTAATGAAAAGAAGAGTCACATGCTCAGTGTAGTCATTTATTTCTGCCTTGCAAAAAGGAAGGGACACCTGAAGGTAAAGGCAGAAAGGGTCTGACCCAAAAGGTATCCTCCCTCTCCTTCAGATACCGTAGCTTAGCAATCGTCACATGTGCCAGGTGGAAAAGAAGACCATCAGGCACACTCTGGGCCTGGTATACCTGGTATACATAACATCTGGGTTTGGCGCAGCCCGAATCTCTCAAAATCAGATACTGGTGGAGGAGAACGTGTACGTATAAAATCACGTCAATATTCGTAAGTCCCTTTCTGTCCCATTGTGTGATTATTATGACCGAAGGAGAATAGACAGATGGTGCTGTGAAGCTGTTGAAGTGTCCTACAAATATAAGGTGCTCTGTATCTATCATTATTTATTAAAGCCCATGCATTTCTCTTTCTTTCGGAGTCTTGGCACACTTTATTAAAAGGATATTATTTTTATCAGCTCCTTCTGGAAGATGAATGTATAATTCAAAGCAAAAGGGAAGCTGCTCATCAGCCCAGTGACATCTCTGAAGCTGGGACTGGCTGAGACCCAAAGGTCCAAACTCTCAGGCCAGTATCCGGGCCAAGACGCCACCCTGTGAGGATGAAAGGAATTGAAGGGAAGACCCAGAAATGCAAATCTGGATCGTTATTTTCAGATGGCTTGTGTGCTAATTGAATGAGAGGCTCGGCTGCAGATTTTGGGGAGAGCTATCGCACACCGTGTGGGGTGTGTTTGCCCATGCATGTGTGCATGTGGGAAAGAAACCTTGCTATACTCCATGTAGTCTGTGGTTGTGAGGAAGAATAAATCACAGAAAAATGAAGACAGAGGGAGCCTAAGAGATGACGATGCACAGACAGTGAGTGTAAGTGAGACAGTGAAACACAGCAGAGAGGGCAACAGATAGAAATGGGTGGGGAATAGACACAATGAGAAAGTGAGTCATCATTCAGAACATGTACACATGTGAGTGTGTCTACAGATGTGCACGCTTCTGTGCCAGGGTTCATGCAGTAGCTGTCTTAGCATTAGGACACAGCAGTGCATGGCCCATTTTTATCTCCACTTAGTAAACCCTATACTGAGGTCCTTTGTCAGCTGTCTGTGTCAAAATTATGCATATATGATACCTGGGTCCTGGCACTGTCCCTACTGATCCAATGGACTCCAGAGTGGCATCTTAAGAGGACATGTCCAGCCTAGGAGGCCAACCTCAAGCCCCTTCCTCTCATCAGCTCCAACATACCACCACGGGTGCAGCCACCATCCTGTATCCCAAAGCATCCAGTGTACTTGACTCAGATTCAGCTCTCACTGCAAACCTGCTGGCCAAAAAGAGGGGAGTGGGTGGCCTTTTCACCTGCATACCTGGGATGAAAGCCATCTCGAAGGGCGATGGGGAGGACTTGATTCTATGAAGATTAAGGTTGCGATATGGCAGAGTTGTCAAGGAGATTTTTGATGTGTGTTCTCACTGGGACCTGAGAGTGGCATAGGGCACATGTGTTTAGTGTGCCACAGTGTGTGTGTGTGTGTATCAGGAGGTTGGAGGCAGGCAAATGTAGTGGAGATGAGAAAGGAAGGCTGAGGCAGGCAATAGGGGAAGTTCCTGGTCTGAGAGAGGACTGTGGCCAAGCAGAAAGAGAAAACCTTTCCCCGTGCCATAAATAACAGGATACGCCCCATCCAGTTAGAGCTGCACTTCCTGCTGACAGGGGAAAGAAAACACCCAAGCAGACTGGCAGAGACCAGCACCCGGAGCCTGAGATGACCGCCTGGCCGTTCCGGATGCCCGCTGTCCTGGAGTTTCAGGATCCCAGGCGCCAGCCATCCAGCCTCAGAGGTCAGGCCAGCCTGAGTCCACGGGAGTGACCCTGGCTCTTCCCAGGGCTGCTGTGTCTGAGAAACAATCATTATGAGTCAGAGTCATAGCACCTATGAATGGTGTCTTCACCACTCACTCCTCACAGTTGGGCATGAAGTCAAGTTTGGGTTTAAAGATAAAAAGCTCAGTCCCTACACATGGACCAGTGGAACAGAATTGAGAGTCCAAAAGTAAACCCATATTTATATGGGCAAATAATTTTTGACAAAAAAAGCCAAAAACATACAGGGGAGAAAGGAAAGCCTCTTCAATATTTGGTGCTGGGAAAATTGAAAGGCTACCTGCAAAAGAATGAAACTAGACTGTTGTCTATCACCGCACACCAAAATTAACTCAAAATGGATTAAGGACCTGAATATAAGACCTGAAACAATAAAATGCATAGAAGAAAACATAGGAACGAAACTCAAGGACCTTGGACTTAAAGAGAATATTATGAATTTGACCTCAAAGGCAAGGGAAGTAAAAGCAAAATTAAATGAACGGGAGTACAGCAAACTTAAAAGCTTCTGCTCAGCAAAAGAAATCATCAACAAGGTAAAGAGAGAACCATGAGAATGGGAAAATATATTTGCTAGCAATGCCTCCGATAAGTGCCTAATATCCAAAATATACAAAGAACTCATAAGACTCAATAACAACAACAAAAAAACCCACAAACAATCCAATCAAAAAATGAGCAGAGGACCTGAACAGACACTTCTCCCTAGAGAACATACAAATGGCCAACAAATTTATCAAAAGATGCTCAACATCGCTAACTATTAGAAAAATGAAAAATCAAAACCAAAATGAGATACCATCTCATACCTATTAGAATGACTATAATCAACAGAACAAGTAATAACAAATGTTGGAGAAAAAGGAACCCTCATACACTGTTGGTGGAACTACAAATTGCTATGGAAAACAGTATGGAGGTTCCTCAAAAAAACTAAGAATTGATCTTGCAATCCCTCTACTAAATGTTTACCCCAAAGTCTTGAAAACCCATATCCGAAAAGATATTTGCACACCGATGTTCATAGCAGCATTATTCACAGTGGCCAGGACATGAAAGTGACCAAAGTGTCCTATGATAAATGATTGGCTAAAGAAGCTGTGGTACATATATACAATGGAATATTACTCAGCCATAAGAAGAAATGAAATACTGACATTTGTGATGAATCTGAATGGATCACAAGATAATCATGCTAAGCAAAATAAGCCAGACAGAAAAAGTTGATTATCACATGATATCACTTATATGTGGGATATAAACCTAAAAGCAACAAATGAACAGGACAAACAGAGGCTCATGATCATGAATAACAGACTAGTGGTTACCGGTGGTGGGCAGTGACGGGGAGGTAGACGGGGTAAAGAGGGTCATATACGTGGTGAAGAAAGAAATCTAACTATGGGAGGCAAACACACAGTGTAAACATATAGACGCCTTATTGTTAAAGTGTACAGCTGAAATTTATTGGATTTCATTAACCACTGTCACCGTAAAAAGAATTAAAAAAAAATTAAAAAGCTCAGTCCCTGTGCCTCCATAAACCTCCTGGGACTGGCAGGTTGGCAGGTAAACCCTGAAGTCAGACAGACACTTGGTCTAGCGTTGGTTCTCCACCAGGCACTTCTGGAAAACTGAGAGGCTTTTCTAGTTCTTATAGTATTTGGGGAGTCTCATCGACACTTAGTGCTTTAGGGTCCAGGGTCGTAAATGTTCTGCGAAGCTCTGACAGTGACCTGTCCCCACCAAGATGCCACCAGCACACTACTGAGAAACCCCAGCGGGAAAAGCAGCCTTCTGAGAATGAGGATGCATAGCGGGTTCTCATCTATGGTGACATGACCTTGAGTGAAGGACTTGATTTCTCTGCTCCTCCATTTCCTGAACTGGAGCGGGTGGCTGCCTCGTCCATCAACTCACAGCACTGTTGCGAGCAGAAGAGGAGGTGATGAACCTCTCTGTAGACTGTTCAGCACCATATAGACTCCTACAGGGAGGTGATGAGGCAGCTCGAGACCACCACTCTCTGCTCCCATGACTGGGGCTTGACAGGTGTGAGGTGGTGATTCTGGGTGAAAGTTTCTGCCCCAAGGACCTATATTTTCTATTGGAAGGTCACTCTCAAATCAAGTCCTCAGGGGAAAATTAAGAAACTGATTTTTGACCCCATCACGAAAGCTGACATTGCCTGACTGCTCCGTCCACTTGTCAATTGGCTCCAAACTCACTTAAATGGACTTAAGTGACAGACACTCCTGGGACCACAGCCATTGTGCCTCCACACAGGTCACAATGACCTTCTTGGGTGCGTCTCCGTCCTGGACTCTTGGGCTCCTGGAGACTGATGTCATTTTATGATTCTTGGCATCCACCAACAATGAGTATATTGCCAAAGGCCTAATAAATGTTGTAGACATTCATCCATTCATTAAATCATTTGGAGACAGAATGGCTAGTGTTCTGTGCGGTTACTCCAGAAGGCTGAAGAAAGGTTGGGGAGGAAAGACAGCCCTGCCTATGGGACTCTGGGATGCCAGGCCGCTTGGCCCATGTACAGAAAAAGAGACTTGGCCCATAATAGCACATGTTCAAGTCTGGCTGGCGACTCCAGGTTGGAGGTGTCAGGGCTCCTAGGAAAAGTATGGGAGCTGTCACCTTGGTCTGCTTAGAACCTTGGCACAGGACAAAAGCCACAGGCTATAGGCTCCTCACCCCAATAGCATATGCCCTGCAGACAGGTTCCAGGAGCCTGTGTGGCAGCCTTCAAAGGGACTCGAGGGAGGGACCATTCAGTGCCCAGCAGCAGAAGCAGAAAAATGACACCATCGTTAACCCACTTGGATGCCCATCAGCAAAGGGCCTCTAGTTGGTCTTCATTTCCCTGAATCCCAAGACAAACTGGGCCCTCTGGCTGGCCCCTGTAGGACCCTCTTCAGCCCATGCCCCCCTGAGATCCTTAGAGCAATTTTCAGTTGCCAGCTAGCCTATTTGTTCTTGGATCTCTCTTTCCATTCAGGCTGGAAAAAACCAGGACACAGGAAAGGAATGGCCCAGAGGCAAATGTGGAAGTTGCTTCTGCTCCTCGCATGTACCAGGAAACAGTGGGCAGCACCCAGCCTCTAAACCCAGCCTCTACACCCAGCCTCTACACCCAGCACCCACGCCGGGATTTGCATTTGCAACAGGCATTGACATTCACAGCCACACAGTCCCATGAGGAGGCCCCTCCCGGCCCCTGGCCCTTATCTCTGACGTGGGCCCAGCCAGCCTCCCCAGGCTCACCTGGAACAAGAAGAGGCGGCCTGCAGACTGCAGCTCCAGCCTCACAGTCCCAGGCTTCTCCCCGATCTAGTCACCAGGCTGTGACCTGCCGCACAGCTCCACAGATGCCCCATGGCATGGCAGGCCAATAAACATGGGCGTTCTCTCCCCCACCTCACCCCGTCCTCACTGAGCGCAGCCAAGGGGGCAGCGGGGACCTGGTGGGGGCTCGGGGACAACTGCTCTGAGCTCTGGAGGCATGAATTCAGGGGCAAAAATGTGGGTCCCAGGAAGTGGAAGGGGCCAGCAAAGCCTGCAGGGTGCCACAAGGTGAGCTGTGACTCTGCTAAAACCCCTGAGGGACCCCTACGCCGAAAAACACAAGTCCTAAAAGTCAGTCCCCTGGGCCTTCCCCTTCCCTCCACCATTCTCCTGCAGCTGAAAGGCCACAGGGCAGAGGACATCTAAGATTCCTTTCCACTTCGCAGGCCTCAGGGGACTCTTGGACTCGGAGACAAAGAAAACTCTGGAGGTCTCCTCTGCCAACCCTGCCTCAGGGCAGGAAAGGGAAAAGAAAACGACCCATCAGCCATGCAAGCAGGTAGAGGAAAAGCCGGGTTTGCCAACATTGTGGTGAGGACGTGTCCTCAATGGGGATGCTCGGGAGCCAAGCCTGGCCGATGGCTTGTAGCCCATGTGTGGTCTGAGGCCAGACGAACGGCAGCCCAAGGGCTCGGGCGCAGAGTAGCTCGAGGCGCGAGGATCGGCTGAATCAAAGGAAACCGATACCGCGCGTTAAAAGCCGGCCTGGCCTTTCAGGCTGGCTGGGGAGCCGGCTCCAGCCCCGCGCGCAGCTTCTGGCCTCCTCCTCCCTATGCTCTCAGCCCCGAACTTGCCTCTAACTTGAAAGGGCTAATTAAAGCCAAAAGAAAAATCAAAAGCTTGTTATCTGGCTCCATTACTCCAGTCCTGTCATTGGCCTGTCTCGGAAAGCCGTTTTCCCTCTGTTCTCCTCGAGGCCCCCGTGCGGTATCGGGACCCGAAGTTCTGCAGACGTCCACGATGAACTTGGCTTTCTGTATTGTGGTGGGAGCAAGGCTGGGGTGACTCCCGCTCCTGAGCAGCCAGGCTGATCCCTGCAGCTGATTTTACTCCCCAAAGCATCGCCCAAAAAGAGTTTGAGCAAGTTTTCTACAGAAAAGTGTCAACAAAAAAAAATACCAGTCGCTATGATCTCAAAAAAGCTAGTTGCCTAGCAAGCACACAGCATAAACTTACCATTTTCTTATCTAGGGTGTATCTGTGCATGCTCACGGGGGTACTTATAGTGATGTGCGCACGTGCACGTGTGTGTGTATGTGTATGCATGTGTCCACATGGGTGTGCATGAGTGTGGTAATGAAAGGCAAGGAGATTCTCCTCGAGGCTGTGTCTGCCATTGACTCACAAGATGTGTGACCTTGAATAATTCATTCACCTGTTGGTCCTTGGAATCAAAGTTTAGACCAGAATATCTCTAAGGGCCTTCCCCATACCAGCTTTCGAATGTATCTCCCCAGGGCCTGTGTTTGAGTGTGTAACACACAGACACACAGCACAGCATCTGGACTGTCATTTATTGCCTTCATTTGGGAGCAGTCATGGGCCCCCGCATTTATAAGCCTGTGTCATAGGCTCTCCTGAGTGAATCTGCTACTGCCCCAACCTGAAGCCTCCAGAGGATATGTTACCTGCTAAGGCTCAACAGAAACAGTAGAGCCCCCTCTATTCCCTGGCCCGGCAATGACTGTAAATTTGTTGTTACTTTTTTTTGGCCCATAGTACCTCTCCCACTTCCTCTGGGACATTAGGGGTCTCCAGGTTTTTCAAGACTTCCAAAGAGGAATGACATCTTTTAGTTTTAGCCCAGGTACCTGGGAAACTCACACCGGAAAGCAGCCTGAGCTTAAATGTCAGGGCACCAAAGACAAACTTTGCTTAGTTCCTTCTTCCTCCTCCCTCTCCCCTACCCCCACCCCAAATCCCAGCGACCAGAGTACTGGCCTCGTCACAGACTGGGTGGGTTGGGTGCCTGTGCCCTCTGAGATCCTTGTGGCCATATTCTAAAAAAGAGAAACTTAGACTTTTTAAATCACCCCAAATACATTTCCTAAAATGGAATTGAACCAAAGTTTGTCTATGAGTCAAGAATTCCATCTGGGCAGATGCAACTTCGAGCTGATGGGTGAATTCCCCTTCCCTCTCCTATATTACGGTTATAGTATAGATTTTCTTCAATTGAGTTTATAACATTTTAATTGGACAATAAAAAAAAAGAAAAAAGAGAAAGGACAGTGACATAGGGCATAGAAGATGCCAAAAGCTGAGCCTTCCCAGTCTCTTAAAGAATGATGGAGAGAAAAGTGGACCATTTTAAAGAAGAACAAAAGTCAAGCCACAGAAAAGCAGATGCTTTTCCTGTCGGGTCGCAAGTGAGTTAGGTTGTGTCACCTGTTGCACCTGCAGCCACCAAGCGAGGCAGCAGCCTGAGGGACAGACTGGTCCCTCAGTCTCTACAGGCCTTGGGTCGGCCTCCTAAACCAACCCTTCGTTCTCTCCTTCCTTTGCTTTCCTTCGGCACTCCTGTCACCCTAAACTCCTTCCTGGCTGCTTACCACCTTTGTGATTTTGTGAGCTGTGCATGTAGAAGACGCTTCCTAAATACTGAGCTCACTTTTCTAAGCAAGTTCTGTTTTCCCTTCTACATTCGCTAGACTCTCACCTTATTTCTACTTTCATTGTTCCCTTTTCCAAAGACACACTAGAAGCTAAAAACATAGAATGCCTGGCTCCATTACTCCCAGCAATGGTTTTGTTCTAAGCTCCCGGGATAGTGATGCACAGGCTTAGTTGGTAAGAAGGGTGGGTTCGTGCCTTGTCCTGCAGCACACTATGACTAGCCTTCCACAGTGCCTGGTGACACCGTGTAACACAATTCCTGCTTATTCCTAGCACTCCCTCCTATAACCAGTGAGCCAACATGGAATAGACAGGGGTCCTGCTAGGAAATCCAAGTTTCAGTTCCAGCTCCGACTCTTACAAGCTCAGTTTCATAGTCACAGCATGTTTGAGCTGGTGATCTTTTGGGTCCAGAGGGAACTCGGAGCCAAGATATAATTGTCCCACCTGCAAAATGGAGTGTGATCACATCGCTTGGAGGTCACAGCCCAGGCTCCTCCCTCCACACCTCCCCGTGCCAGCTCGCGTGCCACCTCCACCCGACTCACCGCACTGCTGCAGGGGATGTCCTTCACCTTGAGCCAGGCCAGGTCCAGCGTGCCCTCGCCCCGGTAGCAAGACTGCAGCCTTTCCTTAATGCGGTCGTTGATCTGCTTCAGGATGAAGATGCACAGAGCCGACTCGTCCAAGGATTTCATTTTCCGCTTCTGCCCCTTGGAGAAGACGGTGAAGAGGAGGTCATCCTCTGGGCGGACGCCGAGGGTCCGGGCGAGCACGGCCCCCGCTTTGGACAGGTACGCGGCCTGCAGCAGGCGGTACTCCACGCCACTGCGCTCACAGCCGATGGGCACTTCCACGTAGGAGTTGAAGGCGGTGTCCTCCTTGCAAAGCCTCACGAGCTTAGATGTATAAACCTGCTCCTTTGTGGTGGAGCCTGGGGGAGACACCATCTCGGGCTGAAGGGTCAAAAAGTAGACAAAGTTGCCACTGCTGAAGCCGTAGACATAGTAAATATCGAAGTCGGGGATGACGGTGAAGGTATCCGAAGGGATCTTAATCATCGAGGCCACGAACTCGTCGTGGAAGACGTAAGCGAACATGCCATCCGCCTCTGAGTTCTTGGTCAGCTTCCGGCTGGAGATGGTGGGGAAGTACTCTGGTTTCCCATCCACCGCCGTGGCGATGAAGAGCTTGTCGTCCAGGTTGCTGTAGGAGACGATCACGCCGAAGACAGAGCCACTCTCGTTGACTCCCGACAGGTAGTGCTCCTTCTTGTGGAACGGCTCCCCCAGCTTGAAGAGGTCCTCCAGCCTCAGGAGCTTGCAGATGCCTTGGTAGAGACTCCCGCACGCAATCAGCCTGTTCTCCTTGTAGTCTATCAGGAGCATCTTGTTGACGTTGTTGGTGGTGGTCAGGGGCTCGTGGCACGTCTGGACGATGCGGGGTGGGTAACACTTGGGGTTGTCCTCGTCCGGCCCTGTCTGGTGCGTCACCAAGACCTTCAGGTCACTGGACAGCTTATAAATCCGGTTGACGGCCCCCAAGTAAATGTGCCCTGTCCTCTCGTCCACCACCAGGTGGTTGAAGCCCTCAGCTGGCTCCCCTCGGAATGTGACAAAAGACCGCTTCTGGGATGGCGGGGGCGGCTGCCGGGGGAGCAGAGTGGAGGAGCCCATCCCCACCATGAGGAGATGGGACAGCAGGCAAGTCCAGTTCCAAGGCATGGCTTTCATTGCAGACACGGGTCCTCGTGGCACAGCAGCACTGGTGGAGCGTCCTCCTGGGAGGGCCCAGACTCAGGGGTGGAGGCTCCCTGTGGGGGAGAGGAAAGACGTGATGCTGGGTGACAAGGGCAGCAGCTTAGTTTGACCCCAGAGCTTGCCTGGGGAACCCTCAAATTATTCTGCACAGACCGAGACAGAGAACTATACTGGAGGAAGCCAGGAGCTAAGGGCCGTGGCCACCACAGGCGTGTGGGACAGCCAGAGCTGGGTGGCAGCAGCCACAGGAGGGCACCTCAGTAATAATTAGAGTAATAATGATTGTGATGGTAATAATTATAATAGTGGTGATGATGATGATAATGATGATAAAACAGCCATTGCCTGCCAAGTGTCTGACTGTGCCAGTCACTGTCCAGCACCTTCCAGAGACAAACCTCAATCTCAAACTTCATCTTAACAAACCTCTCATCATTGGGGTCTTTCATCTGCCCCTCCAGATCTTCATTCGCTACCCTTCTCTATGCACCCGGGAGGCTGACCTATATAGACTGCACACCTGCAGGCTCTTTGCCCTTGGGCCTGGTCAGCTGCAGCGGGGGGGAGCGGAGAGCATCAGCAGAAGGTTGGAGGGGGAGAAGACGGGAGGAGTGGAGGTGGGCTGCATGCACTGGCTGGGACCCTTGTCCACAGATCCCATGCAGTGCCCTAGTCAGGCCTCTTCACATGGCGTCTCCATCTCCATCATGACCCACCTCCTTCCCACCTCCATGTGGCCCCAAAGGAGCTAATAGGGTATCATTGTCCCTTCCACCAAATACTTCCTGCCTCTTAAGGAGCCACACCTTTGTCAAGAGCCCCTTTATCAACCTGTGTGCATGTGACTGAGTTTGCATGCACCCTTTCCTGTTGAGGCCCTGACTCCTCGACCTCTGAAGGAAATGGTATTGTTATCCCCACTCGACAGCTTTGGGAGGTTATGTAACTTGCACAGCTAAAAGTGGAAGTGGTAGATTCAAACCCGGCTGTCCAAGTCCCTGGCCAGTTCTCATCCTACCTACTAAATGATCCCAGTTTATCCAGGCAGACGGTGATGTACACAGTTACTGCTTACACACAGCAGAACAGTTCAAACCCCTGCTTTTGGGGGGCTGTCCATTACCAGCTGGCCCTCTGGGTCTGCTCCTGCTGCAGGGGAAGCTCTCCACGCTGGCTGGATGGTGCATGAGCCCAAATCAAAAACCCACATCCTCGATCCTTTCTCTGCGCAGCAGCAAACCAGGTCCTCCGGGTACAATGCCCAGCTCTGAGCTCTGGTGTCATTCTAATGAGGCAGATCTTGGCTGCCTCTCATAGTGGGGCCTCCTCTGAGAGGTTTTCATTAAAGGGGGTAAACAAATGCTTTAAGAAGTGGTCAAGGAAATTAAATAAATGATGAAGAAGATGATGATGATAATAGATAGATAGATAAATAGATAGATAGATAGATAGATAGATAGATAGATAGATAGATAGATAGATAGATAGATAGACAGACAGATAGATAGATAGATAGATAAGCCCTCTGTGGAACAAAACAGCTTTCTGTCCTTCTGTCCTACTGGTCTCACTCATTTCTATCTGAAATGTCTTTCTGTGTCTTTCCAGAGGACAGCTTCACATTTCTTACAGTTCGGTAGAAATCAGGGCAGGGGTGGCCTACGTCTTATGTGGGGGCATCTCAGCTCTGTGGAATTCCTCTCATTTAGCCAAAAACACCTCAGAAACAAAGAAGTAACTGCTGAGCCACAGAAAACTCTCCAGGAGGAAAACAGCATAAAGTCAGATAGAAACCAAGAGAAGAAAGAAGAAAACAAAGATTTGATATCGTCAGCCAAAATCCCAGTGAAAACACAGGTCTTCCCGCATGAGTATCAGGGGAGGAAGTCTCCGGTAGATGGGGTACCCAAAAATCGACAGCAGTCCCACGAGCTGAGGGCCTTTATTCATTATCCCCATATGGCAAATGTCCGCTCGGGCCACACACAGGATGTGCTGGACACTGTGGGATCCAGGGACAGCTGAGGCTGGGTCGGCAGACACCACAGGAACCAGAATTACTCAGGCCGTGATAAGTTATATGACGAACCACAGAGCGCTTTGGGAGTTCCCATGAGGAAAACGGCTTCTAACTTGGCGTAAGGAAGCACGAAGAAGGCAGTGGGAACCCTTAGGAAGGGGGTGGCATTTGCACCCAGACATGAACTTAAAGAGGGCATGCAGAGTTGGAAGGGGAGGGGTCAGCACAGCAAATCCCTGGGCATACCAAAGAGTGTGTGCGCCAGGAAGAGTCTGTCTGGAAAACACTGTGCGCGAGGGCCAGGCAGAAGACGGGCCTGGACGGGCAGAACTACGAGCCTTGTCAGGATGTCCCAGTGAGTCCCACTGAAGTGCATGGTATCGTGGGAAGAAACTTGAAGAGCAACGGTCCCCGGGAAGGAGACTCCACGTGTCTCTCAACTCAGTCTTTGCACAAGGGACTGCGTTTGGAGCCGTGGGCTCCGAGAGGGCAGGGAGGGCCTGCCTCGCTCACCAGGGTGTCCATAGCTCCAGACCAGCATCCGGCCTGCAGTGGACGCTCAAGAACTATCTTCTGACTGGCAGAAAGAGAGGCTGGGAGCAAGGAGGAATATTAATATCCATGGCTCACTTATGGTGCCCCGGGCCCCATGCAAATGCCTGTATGACGACTGCCTTACCTAACCATCACAACTGCTCTCTGGGAGCGGGACTGTTTCACCTGCCTCGCAGGTGAGGGAATGTCAGCTCTGCTGCAAAGGCATGTGGCTAATAAGGGGCAGAGATGAGTTAAAATCCAGGTCAGTAACATGCGAAATCTGTTCTCCTTCTAGAAACGGGCAATTTCAGAACCTTGGAAGCTCACTTTAATTCACAGAAGTCCCCAAACACAAGGCATCATCACCCATCAGTACATCCCCACCAAAGGCCCTGGAACCCGCAGAGCATTACCTAGCAACACCTGTTAGGTGGGCACTGCTATTTACCTGTAAAAGCATTAATGACCGGAATGCGCCTGGCACAGAGCCTCTGCCTGGCACACAGTAAGTGCTTAAAAAATGATAGCTGATGACAAGATCGAAATAAGATTAAAAGGATTAGAGTTGTGATAACGTGATGGTGCCTGATGATACCATCTCAATTAGACAGATGAGGCGTCTGGATGGTTCGTCCTGAGCCGCCTGTACAAATCCAAATGTCAGAGAAGAATCTAAAAGTTCTTTTTTATCTAAACGGGCTAGTCTAGTTTAATGACCCTCAGTCCCGGATTGTAGAGACAAGGACATTGAGATCCAGTGACATGAATGACTCGCAGGAGGCCACGCCGTGAGTTCGAGGAGGGCAATGGCTCCAGCTCAGCACTCCCAGCCCAGTGCTCTTTCCACTGCCCACAGCCTCTTCTGCCTTTAAGTGAACCCACTTCAGCATCTGCTCCCCGGCCTCCGTCCGGAGGAGCCTGCTCTTGGGGTGCCATCTGCTCTGTTGGCTAACACAGCTCTCGGAACATCGCCACCAACAACCACGTTGCAGCTGGGCCGGGAACCCTCATTCCAAAAGGACAGGTGCAGGTCAGGGCTCAGCCACCAACCCTGGGGAGGTGACCTTCAGCATCCCTGTCTTGGAACCTGCCGAGCACCGGGGGACGTGACCGCCATGTGCCCTCCTTACTGTACACACTCGCAGACCCACAGACCAAGCGACAGTTCTCTCGTTTGTGAGAGGTGAGACGAGGAAGCCTATAATTATGAATTTACTGAGCACTTAGGTGCCAGGGCTCATTCTTCATCTTCTGTTAGGCACTGAAATGAGACACAGTGATGCATCCCAAACACACATCACCCTCATTTGAGGATGCTGAAGTGACCGTGCCTGGAAGCAGTGGGGAATCCTCAGAAAACAATGACACGTGATAGGAATAACCAGCTTCTCATTTTGCACACCACGGAAGGGACTGATTTGAAAACAAATAACAGAGAAATGGAAGAGAAAGGAAAATGAGCAAGGATGTGGGCTCCAGCTTGCCTCCCCAGAGACCCCCACAGGCACCACCGCCCTCCTGCCTTAGCTGTGGGCCCACAGTTGGGCAGAGCTGCTGCTCCCCTGCCCCCAGGCTACCTGAGGCTGCTCTCTTCCAGCGAACCTGGGACTTCCAGAATGGTTTCCACACCAGGACACCGGTCCTCGTGGGTGGGGACCCAACCTAGGAGACCCTCACCCCACTTCCAGGTCACAACCACCACTTCTCTCTCGGGACATCAGATAGCTGGGTTTGAAGCAAAGCACTGGAGGTGGCATTCAGCCCAATCCCGGTTCTTAAAGGCAAGTAATGTGACCACGTCATCTCCAGACCTCCCCGAAGGACTCGCTGAAGCTGGCAGGGTGGGGAAGTGGCAAAAAGGCAGGGGAAGTGAAAGGCTCCACATCACACCCAAACACACTGCAATTTTCCCTTCTTTGAAATCAGATTTTAATTCTAAATGATCTCAGGGGAGACGAGACTCATTTTTAGAAGATGATCATCATTTTGATTAAAGAAATTGGGGCTGTCTTTGTTTAATGTGGCAAGTTTTGAAGAGCTCAGACTAATTTTCATGAAATGGCACCATCCTCTCAGATGCCTGAGTGGTAGAGAAGAAAAGTTATTACAGCGTAGATTAAAATAGCAATTACCTCACAAAATGACTTCGGAGTTTACAAGGTGTTTTCGTATACATTACCTCGTTCTGAGGTTATTGTTCCCAGCAACCCGGTCAGGTAGAAGAGATATTCATAAGTCTATCTCCATCACGGAGAAGGAAACTGAGGCATGAGCAGGTACAAGTCCTGGCTGAGGTCACACACACTCACGCTGAGACTCGGCGAGCTCTTCAGGTCCCCCCCTCTCAGTTGCCCACAGGACTTCCCTGACCCTCTGGACAGAGTCCTAAGCCCCAGGACCTTTGCTATGGGAATAACAGCATAGTCAGAAGACGCATTCTAAGATGGTGCTTCAAAAGGCCATCTCTACAACCCATTGCGAGTCCAGAAACCATCTGAGTGGGTCACACATGTTTTAGTGAAATAAAACAGAAGAGAAAAATACGAGCATGTCACATTTAGGTAGGATAAGCACAATTTAGTGAGACTTTTGTGTCAGCTGTACAGAAGTATGTATTGTGGTATAATGTAAATGTATTTCTTACTGTTGGTCCCTGTGATGGCTACTTGTATGTGTCAGCTTGGCTGGGCCACGGTCTCCGACATTATTCTGGATGTCTCTGTGAGGATGTTTTTGAAGGAGATTAACATTTAAATTGAGTGAGGCAGAAGCTCCTCTGTAACGTGGGTGAGTGGCCATCCAATCAGTTGATGACTGAACAAAGGACCAACTTCTGATGAAAGAGGAAATTCCGCCAGCAGATGGCCTTTCAACTTGAGCTGCAACGTGAGCTCTCCTTCAAGTCTCCAGCCCACGGGCCCACCCTGCAGATCGTGGACTTGGAGGCTCCATAGCTGTGTGACCCAGTCCCTTAAAATCAATCAATCAATCAATCAATCAATCAATCAATCTCTCTCCTCTCTCTCCTCTCTCACTCTCTCTGTCTCTCTCTGGTTTCTGTTTCCCTGGAGAACCCTGAACGACACAGTTATAATAAAAAATAATTTGAAAGACACTGCTGTGAGAGAGAGTGGACATCTGTTATTTTTGCTGCCGTTCATTTACCCCCTGGGGATCCACCCCTTCACCCTCTCTCAGACCAAAAGCTTCTGGGGAAACTGACTCCACCCCTTATTCAAGGACAGATGCATGACCTGCGCCCACACCAATGAGCACAGAGCAGGACGGTCACAGTGTCTGGTTCAGGGTCGGGTCCCTGGTCAGATCAGAATCTCTGTGAGGCAACTAGACTTTGGATGACAGTGCTGAGCAAAAAGTTCTAGCTCTTCCAATGGACGTGACCTTGGAGAGGTGTGAGACGAACTGCAGGTGCCATCTTGTAACCATGGGGGTGAGAGGTGGGGATTGGAGCCTGAAAAGAGGAAGCCAACATTCTGAGGACAGCAGAGCTGAGCCAGAAGGTGGAGGGTGCTGTATCCCAGGTCCTGGCGACATCATGTGCACTGAAGCAAGCTCTATGCTTATAGTTTCTCTATTGCATAAGCTGGTGTGGATTCAGTTTTCTGGCACTTGTTAATGAAAGACTCCTAACCCATAAAAATCCAGCCCTCTAGCCAAGAGAGTAAAGTATCTCTCACCACACCCTCTCTATTAGATTATTCTCTCATCAGAAGCAAGCATGCCAGAGAGATCTTTGTGTCCCACTGCCCATGGAGATAAACTAGAATTCTGCCAAGGGTGAGGCTTCATCCCAGGGGAGCTTTGGGGGTGTGTGAAGGCGTGTGTGCTGACTTTCATAATCAGGCATAATGATCCCCTGTCTGCCCAGCATCTGCCTGGAGGGCTGTGCTGGCAGGCCTCTCGGGATGCTCTCCAACTCTCTCATGCCTTGTGCCTTCTGCACAGGTGGTTTAGCGTCCAGATGCCCAGCACCAAACCCCCCGCACCTATGGACTCATTCTTCAATGAGAGCCACCTCTGACCCTGGCACTGGCCTAGGAGGCCCCTACTGTGTATTAGTACAGGAACCAGTGCCCACCAGAGCCTCTCATGTTTTACAAATTCTGTTGTGTTTGCACACTGATGCTGTCCCTTCCCTAAAAAAGTGAGCTCCTGGAGGTCAGAAATTATGTACTTTTTTCAACTATTCTCTCCATTTCCAATGTTTGGGAACACATGAATAAATGGATAAGTGGATGGATGAATGAATGAATGAACAATGAATGAATGACTATTCCACAGCAGAATAGATGAGATTGCAGTTGGGATCAGATGTAGACGAAGGACAAAGTAAATCTTGGTTTTGGGCTACCTGCCTCATTCTAACAGGGCCCAAATGCAAATGCTGGTTTGACCCTGCTCTAATCCAGGGCTTATACGTACTTAAAATACTCAACTTTGTCCATTTGAAGCATGACTTGAAATGCATCAGAAAAACTATACCATTCATACAGGGTTTACAATGAGAACAGCCAGTCCACAAGCTGGAATATCACAACGAGCCACCCTGTGTCCACAAATTAGACTTTGAGAACCAGTGCCCAACCCAGCACAGAAAATCAGTGCAGACCCTGCTGAGGAGAAGCTGGGAAACTTAGACAAGGTGGAAGACACAGTTGTTAGAAGTCGGCATTTGTTCATTCATTGGGCCAATTTCTGTGGTGAATGCAAAGGGTACAGACACACCAAAGCAGAAAACAGGACCCCTGCCCTCCGGTGGCTGGGTTTCTCCTAGAGGACCCTCTGGCTGTGCCCCTTCAAGGTCATCTCCAGTCACTGACGAGCTCTGCTGAGGCTGGTACCACCCTAACAGGGGAAGAAACACAACCAGCACGCTGCTTCTCAGAGCGAGGAGTCAAAGCTGGGCCTGCTCGCCTGGGGGCTTTGAACCTGTGGCATCCCGGGCAAGGTGGCTGCCCCTAAGCAAAGTGCTCTTCAGGTGTCATCAGTCCCCACCCTGTTCCCAAAGCCAGACTGCAAGCTGCCAAGGCCAGAGATGTGGGAGACGACCATGCCAACATCTACAGGGCAAAAAATGGTTCGTGTTCCTCAGTGGCCTTTCCCAGTATTTGGGCCTAGGGAGGGACAACCTGTGTGCATCAAGGGCAGGGAGGGGCCTGGGGACACAGCACAGGTCACCTTCCTATTTCATCTAAGAAACACTAGACATTCATTGCTCTGAATGAGCAAAATGGACAAATGTCCTTTATTTAAGAGTCTTGCTCCAATCTGTAACTACCTCAGTAACTACCTCAGTAAATAAACAGTATTTTTTCCTGTCTGCATTTCTCACTTTAAAACTCTTGGTTTCTAGAAGTAGGAGCCATGAATTGTCATTTTCTCTCTATCTCTCTTTTTTTTTTTGAGAGAATTATATTTACAGGAAACGTCTATGGTTCTGTCATGCACCTGGCTGCAGTCTGAAGCCCACGATGGACATGATGCAGTCCCATGTGCTTTACTTGTCACCCCTTCTTCTTGTCACCGTCTCAGAAATGAGTGCCACGTTCATAAAAGGAGAAACACCTTTGGGTGTGGGTGTCGCAGTGCAATTCACCACTACCACTAGGGGGGTAAAATCAAGTCAAAGCAACTGCTCTCCCAAGAGGAGGTCACAGTGCTCTCTCTGGACAGTCTCATGTACAGGTGGGGGACTCAGAAGGGTCAGCTTGGCCATAACGCAGCACACACCGGAATGCAGCGATAGCTAGAGCAGGCCGTGGGCCCAGGAGTCATCCCTCCAGGCTGCTTTCCCTCTGCTTCTGCTTCTGTTCTTCTGAGCAAGAGAAGTGTGACATTGGTGGCTGGGGGAAGGGCCGGCAAGGGGCATAAAGGATGAGAAAGAGGGAGAAAGGGGAGCCAGACTGCAAGTCCGGGCGCCTCCAGGCAACCAGCCCAGTCCCGGGGAAATTCAGCACCAAGCTCAGCTACTCAGGACTCTCTTAATCCTTACTTCCCAGTTTATTAAAAGGGGGCTGGGGAACAAAAGAACAAACCACTATTACCATGGACAGAGCCTTTAGAACCAGTCTGGAAGAAGACTCTGCAGGAGGGTGAGTCTCTGAGTTGCCCACATTCAGAGATTAGGCCCTCGCTGGACCCCTGAGGCCCCATCTATGGTTTCCCCTCCCTCAGGCACCCCTGTCCTTGGCCTTGAGGGGCCCTGTAGGGTCCAGAACCACCTTTTCCTGGCCAAGTCTGCTGTTCCCAGCAGAGCTGAGCAGGAGCTTCCGCGAGCCCAGGCAGCCCGAGACGGAACTCTATTATTACATCGCCGCAAGCCCTTTGTATTCCAGGCACCGTGCTCCGGGTGGGGGAGTCACTAAGCAGTGACTCTCTTTCCTCCAAGTCCGGCTGTGAGGCTTTAAAAACTCAGCACTCTCAATAGCAGCCTGAGCTGGGAGCAAAGAATCATAAACTTCTTTCCAACGTCTCATTTAAAGAAACAGGACAGCCTAGAATATGGAGTCAGATGCCCCGGCTGGATTTGGTGTCAAGGTAGTCACTCTGTCTCACCCCAGCCCTTGTCCCAGGCCATGAGAAATGCTCCGTCCAGGGCGGGCTGCCTCCTAGTCTTCCCATGAGGCTTCTAGATGTGCAGACGTGGAGGGACGACAGATAAAGGTGTTTGAGACACTACAAAGCTAAGGCCAAAGGAGCATTTTCTACTCTGGGTGGACATCTGGGTCACAGAGAAGAGGCTAAGGGTCCAGCCCGCACCAAGGACAGTCATTTTCTCATGCAATCTGGTCTTATGCTTGTGGCCTGGGGCAAAGCGTGTTGAAAGCTTACTTAGCTGACTGATTTTCATCTGAGAAGGAGGCTATCGGTATCTCCCGGACACACATTCCCACACTCCCGTTAGCTTCCCACCTCTTCTGCCCGGATTCCCAGCCTGATGCTAATAAGTGAAGCCACATCATGGCAACTTCACACACACAAGCTCCTCTCTCTCAAGGCCCTCCTCTTCTTTAATGGGGAAGAGGCGGGGTGTTCTTAGCTCACAGCTGTGGATGTGCCAACCAAAGTCACCCATAAAAGCCTCCTCTCCCTAAATCCCTGCGGCGAGGAAGACACGGGCATCAGGAATGGCCGTCCTAACAGCACAGTCCGCTAAGTGCCTGCTCTTCTTGCTCGATGCCTCAGTATCCCCCTCTGTAAAACTGTTACTGAAAATAAAGTGACGAGGCAAGGGCGATCACTAAGTTTCTTTTCAGGCTGACTCTAGGAGAAGTGAGAGCCTAGTGTCTTAGGCTTCGTGGAGTACAGGCTGTCACTGATGCGGGGAGGGTTCCACCGCGGTCTTTGGGGCAGAGCCAGTAGCGGTGAGGATGAGGACCTCACCACCGGAAAACGAAGAGTTGGTGCTGAAGCTTCCCTCGAGACTTTTTGTATCTTTGCTCAAAGTGGCTTCCTAGCATCCTAGAGCTACACTGTGGGGGGCTTTGGGACAGCCGCCCTCAGAGAACACGGGGGACTCATCTATTCAGTGGGCCTCAGCCACGTTCCTCAACCTTAATTTCTCTCTCACAATCAGAACGACTGGTGTAGGACACACTTCATCGCTGATGTTGTTGGCCTGTTTCGAAGCCATTGAGTGTTGGCCTGTTTCACTGAGCCAGATCCTAATAAGTTCAGGAGGGGTCTTCGCTGCTTCTGATCTCTGGGGACTACTACACATGACAGGTGGCTGAAGAGTCAGCAGGAGGCCTCCAATCCCTGAGGTACCTCACCCACCCAAGGGCTTATCTCAAACTCCATGATAAGGCAGTTCGACCCATCCCATTTCCTATCCTTAGCCAGAAAGGTAACTTAAAAAAAGGAATAAAAATGTTCTTCCTTAGACTGGTGTGAAATCTCTAACTAGACTTTTCTTGACTGGAAAAAAAAGTGAATAAGTTTGGACATGATGCTAAATGCAGGGTGCGGGGGGTAGCCATCGCTCTCAGATCCCTGGGCCTCAGCATCTCTCCCAGTTACCACCTGATCCTGAAATGCCTCCCCGCCCCCAGCCCCTGTCACCACCATGCCATCAGGGCTGACCCGCCTTCCACAGACCACAGAGTCTTCACGTAGGGAAGCCAGTAACGCCGGCAAACGATGGCATGGGGAGGGAGCAGGCCTGTCTGGGCCACAGTGGAGCCGAGTGGCAGCACCTCTGCTGTCATCAAACACCAGCCCCGCCTTTCCCCAGCCCTTCCTCGTCCTCTACCCCCTCCCTTTCTTTTTCGATTCCAGAGGAAATCAGGAAGTGAACAGTTGTCTCCCTTGCTGGTCTATATTCATGTAATTAGTGCTATTTAATTCCACGATGAGCCAAAGCTCGTAAAATACAAGACATATTTCAGCTGTGTGCCGCAAATCTTGGCAGAAATCTCCCCTGCAGCCGGAAGCCGAACAGAGCTATATTCACTCCTTAAAAGAAAAAAAAAATGCCCAGAATTACTGCAACAAAGTTTTGGGGCCAGGCGCTACTACCTGAGAATATGCGGGAAGGCAGCAGAAGAGGAGATTTTATATCTTAAAGTTTGGAAATAATCTCCATCGCCATGACAACACTGAATTTTTTAAATATTTAGGGTTGATCGAGCAACACTCGTGCATTATTGCTCACAAGGAATAATGGCCCACCCCATCCTTATTTCCATGCGCTCTCAGGGTTTGGGTCCCCAGCCGTGAGGACCAGGTCACTGAGTCATGCTGCCTTTCCCACCTGCTGGGCACATACCTATGAGTCAAATGACCAAAGAGACATGTGCGATTTCTGGCAATGATTTTAAGTTAAGTAACAAATTCCCATCCTCTAATCCTTTGCCCCTGCTCAGCCCATTCTTCTGAGATCTCATCCTACTTCTGTATTTACTCCAGCAGCACATGAGGCGAGGGGAAGGAAATCTGAACCCCACCCCATAACCATCTCCCGAAGGAGGCAGAGAAGGGCGAAGACACTCAGGCGCCGTTCCCTAAGGTGCCCGTCACCGTAAAGCAGCCACACAGCATGGTCCTCTGCAAGTCAACCTCTGCCCCCAGCATCAACATCGGGCCCTCTCACTAGTACTTCCGCGGGGACTGGTTCCCTCCCACAGCATCCCTACGAATTGCTTGTGCACTTCTCCTCCGGTTGGCGAGAACACAGCATGGGGAGTGTTGCTGGAGGGCCCAGGGCAAGGCCGGGCAGAGGAAGGATTCGTGTTCGATGCTGCTGGCACTGCCTTTTAGGATCTGCTCAGAAGTTGTGCCATTGGGGGTACAAGAGGCCAAGAGATGAATCCAAGGTGTGACAGAGAGTCACATCCACTTTAAACCCAGGAAGCCTTTAAGTAGACCCAGCAGCACTTATGGGTCTGCTCTACACACCACTTGGTGGACAGAAACACACAGTGTTCCATACGAATAGGAAATTATCTGCCAGCTCTAGCCACCTCCTCCTCTACGTGGCCTGCAATTCCACCACCACCACCACCTCCTGTGTGTGTAAAATACCTTACCTTTTACACACTCCTTCACATGTGATAAAAACTCATGACTCCAAAAATACACATCCATCCCTATCTAACTCATAATTATTATTGTGGAGATGGGGACACCAAGACTCCGAGAATTTCATTAACTTGCCAAAAGCCAGCTTTTCGTACATCTACAGGCAGGTCTTCCGATGGGTCCAGTACTTCCCTTGCAAACCAGAAAGACACCCATCAGAGCCATCACTGAAGACTGAATATCGAAACTGGGAGAGCCAAGTCTAGAAGGCCCCATCACCGAGCCTGGTTGTTTGGAGGAGAGGAAGGCGTTCTAGCTTAGTGAGTATAAAAACAAAACGACTTTGGCCTGCCTTCACCTTGATAGGCCTGACCACACGCCTGTGATAGAGAAGTCCCTTTCCTTCATCCCAAGGAGGTGGGACAATTGGACAAGTTTGAGGTGGCCAAGGAATGGTATGAAGGGCCAAGCGTCAGGCAGGGAAGATGAACCAAGTCCATTCTTGCCTTTATTCAACAACACGTAATTCAGCTTCTGTTACACACCAGGAACCTACATTCGGAGGATGCACAATGAGTAAGGCAAGAAGGTCTTTCATGTCACAGAGCTTATATCCAACAGGGAGAGGACAGACAATAAACAAGAAAAAAAAAAGTTACTTTCAGATAGTGTTAAGGCCTTAAAAAATAAAAACATAGGCATAGTCATTTGATCCAGAGTAACTGTGGGGGGCAGGGTGTTCTCTAGCCGGAGTGACCAGTAGAGGTCTCTCCGGGGTGATGCTTTGGGGAGAGGGGGACAAATGACCAGGACAAATGACCATGCAAAGGTTTGGGGAAAGAGCATTCTAGGCCAACGGAAAAGTGAGTTCAAGAACGCTGCAGAGGGGACAGACTTGGCAAGGAAAAGGCAGAAGGCTGAGGGGCTGGAAGGCATCGAGGGAGCAGGGAAGTGTGAGTAATGAGGTCAGTGAGAAAGGCAGGGGGCAGATGACAGAGGACATTTAAAACCACGGGAAGAAATTTGAATATGTTCCAAATGGCATGAGAAGCCATGAAAAAAGATTATAAGCAAGAGAGTGACAGAGTCAGTCTGAATGGAGAACGGTTTGTGGGTAGAACAGGAGACGTGCAGGAGTCCCCTGAGGGGTGGTGGCGGCCTGGCTCAGATGCCAGGGGTGAACACAGAAAAGTCACTGCTCCAGCGGGGCCTGCTGGTGACTGTGGAAATGAGAAGGGAAGAAGGAAGGGAATTCATAATCCCGCCTTTATTTTGGCTGGGGCACCTGGGTGGGTAGTTGTGCCACTGCAATGTTGTGGGGAGACTTGGGGAAGAATAGTGGAGGGGGGCAAAAAGTCAGGGTTTCTTCATGGGACATCTAGGACAAGGCTGTCTGCAGAGCTGGCCCCACCCAGGTTGATACCAAAGGGAATCACGGAGGAAAGCAGCTAAGAGAGAACCCAGCTGTGTGGTCTGCATAAGGCATTTCATTTAAATGCTCGAAAGAGGGTACTAATGGTATCCTTATGTTCTGGCTGAAAAACTAATCTTCAATAAGTTACATGAAAGGAGGCTAAGACCTGAACCTAAGCCTGCAGGAAGTCCCGTAGGTGTCAGGGTCCTCCGCTTGTGACAGTTCCTTGGTAGATGGAGAGGTTGTACCAGGGAACCTCGGCTGGAAGAAGGTGATGCCAACTAAAATGTTCTAATGAGGGACCTAGCATTTTACACTTATTTCTTTTTTGTGAAGGAGGAACTAACACATCAAAACTTTGATTTTATTAAAGGGAAATTGCAAATGCTTATGAAGAGCAGGCTAAGTTGTAAATTTCACAAGTTCCCGACTAAAATTAATTAATTTTAAAGGAGTGAACGTGGCAAGGGGCCATCAGCATCAGTCACACACCTCTTAGCAAGGAGCCCTCTCTTCACGCAAGCTGCAAAGAGCACCCTGAGATCCCAGTTACGCAAACCTTGAAGGTCTACAGGCCGGAGTCTGGAAGAAATTTCACTGAAACCACCAGAACACAGACCTAAGGACAAAAGCTTTTATAATATTAACTTTCTAAAAAGCCATGGTAAATCTATACAGAACATAAAATTTACCAATTTGACCATTTTTATTTAATTGTACATTTTGGTGGCATTAAGTACATTCACACTGTTGTACAATCATCATCATCATCCATCTCCAGAACTTTTCTATCATCCCAAACTGAAACTCTACCTATTAAACGATAATTCCCCAGACCTCTCCCCCCAACCCAGCCCCTGGCAACTGACATGCTACTCTCTGTCTCTATGAACTTGATGATTCTAAGTATCTCATTTCAAGTGGAATCATGTAATAATTGTCCTTGTGCGTCTAGTTTATTTCACTTAGCATGTCTTCAAGGCTCAGCCATGCAACAGCATGTAAGACAGTTTGTAATAAAGAGAAATGGGTTAACTCTCTTAAAAAAAAAAAAAACTTTTCTGAATTTTTAAACTCCTCAAAGCTGCCATTTCACGTACACCAGTGAGAACGAGAAGAAATGATGAAATGAGAAAACGCGGTGAACAAATGATTGTCGAAGCTGACTGAATGAAAGCGTGCCCCCTTCACCCACACGTACCCCTGGACCCACACCATCTTAGTAACAGAGCCCTGAGAAGAACCGATTCTTCCCAAGCCTCTGCTCTACAAGTGTCTCCGATTAAGCAGGTTTGGAAGATACCGTATCATATCACCCTCTTCGAGAGCCTATTAAACGTCCTGAAAGGTTTTTGATAAAGACGCCTGTTGAAGGCTTATTAACCAGGGTTTCTCAGACATGTTCGACTAAGGAACACTTTTATTGATTACTACCTATTAGTATCTCCAGGAATGCTGTCCCATGGCACACAGTTTGGGAAATGTTGGTATGTTGACTCCATTCCTCAAAACACTTTTACATCTGTTTTTTTTCCCTTACTTTTTATAAAACTTCTGTCAAATAGACTGAGAAATTGAAAGTCATTTGCTTTACCTATTGGGGAAAAAAGCTTCTAAGATTTAGGTCTGGACAGGAAATCTCTAAGTGAGGAGAAGCCCCTGGAACAGGAGGTATAGACTCCGGCCTCCTCAATGTCCCTTTTCTGCTAATGGCCCACCCATGTGACACATGGGGTCCGCCACTCCACGGCCCTGTAGATACATAGCACCCCTCCTTAACCTCCTGGCAGAAGGCTGCACGCCCATGACACCCCCTTCTCCTGGTTCCTCTCAGCACAGCTGAAAGAGGCCACAATTTTCTCTATGATTTCCTGAAATCTGATGGGAAAACAAAATAAACATAGAAAAAGGAAGAAGCATAAAATAAGACTGTCTGTGCAAAGTATGGGTTTCTGTTTCATCCATTCCCAGCTCATTTCCAGGCTCGAAGGCTCTACTGTTCTCACACCCAAACAGGGTTCAACTTCAAGACACCTCGCCCGGATACCTCCCTTCCTCGCCACCTATAATGCTGGTGTGGCTGGTGCCTTCGTGGAAAATGATCCTTCTGCCCTGGCTTATGGGGTAGGACTGCGCTGGTGAAGGGCTGCACATTCACAGGTAGGAGAAGGCGCTCCCATCACTCTCTGGGCTTCAGTCTTTATTCTTAAACGTTAAGGGATCCTCAGGGCCCAGCTGGGGGTCCATGGGGACACTGCCCCATGGCAGCACAACAGGTATTAAGCTGGGGCTTCATAGTGATAAAGCAAAATAAACCATAACCTGGACACCACAATGACTCATTATTGTAACTTTCTGTGTATTTCCCTTTTACTCCTGCAAAGCCCTGCCCAGCCTTGTCTCAGCTGCGCTGTTAGGTGTCAATGGACAGCTGTAAATCCAGACTTGGGCCGAGGTTACAAGGAAGATGCATCCTGTTCTTGGCACCAGCGTGGCCAAAGCTGCCGTTACTGGCAGGAGAAATCAGTCTCTGGGTGAGATCTCTTCTCCATGGGAGGTTTCTCCTCCATCACCAAATCAGAGCGAGGCCATACAGAGTTCCTTACTGAGCAAATCTTGCCAACACCTCTCAGGGGCTACTCCCCCAGGTACCAAACTGCCTCCCCACTTCCAGATGCTTTAGGCAGGAATTATCATCTCCATTTAGCAAGTTAGGAAACTGAGACTCGGAGAGGGGAAAAGCCTTTCCCAACGTCACAGAGATTGTCCTAGGAAAGAGGTGATCAGATCCACGGCAAACTGGGCCAATCCAACGTGACGAAGTGTCAAACGGGCACAGAAAAATGAATTGAAAAGAAATGAAGCAATCTCTAAGTGAATAGATGAACAAGATTCAGTCAGCGGTGAAAAATCAATGAGGCAAAATGCTCAGCCTGTAAAGATCGATGAGGCAACCGACCAATGACCTGTATCCCCACCTGAATTGACACCCGACCACATCACAGTCATGTTTGCGTTTGCCCAAACCGACTCCTCATCCCACCTGCAGCACATTGCCCAGGTGACAGATTCAACCTCCACCCGGGCGCCCACCTGACCCGATCTGAACAGCATCTTCAAACAGCCCTGAGAGGTGGCTGATGGAGTCTGCACACAGAGGCTGCAGAAAGAAGCCCCTGGAACAGGGAGATAAGGTGACCTTCTGAGAGTTAATTTAGTAGCAATCAAGACATCCACATGAAAGCATGAGATAGCTGCAGAAGCCACATTATGGGGACACGGTGTTCCCAAATCATAGCTGAAAGAGCAGGGAACCGAAGCCCACTCAGGGTGACACGGTTTCTTACTCTGGATGAGAATGTAACTCAAGAAGGCTGCAATCGAAACAGCCTGAATGAAGACAGCGTTAGTCAGCTCAGGGAGGTCGGCCTGGAGAACAGAGCAAATTAGTAAGAACTACTGAGTCTTAATCTCATACTAACCGATGGGTGGGGGTGCAGGGGGGCTGCCAGGGAGACACAGTCTGAGGAGGGACAGCAGGTGGTCCTCAGGCTTCTCCATGGCATGGATGATATAGTTCTGAAAACACCAGCCTCCTGGTTCCGATTCTATGCTCCCCCATGAGGGAGGCAACCCCCCACAAATTCTTTCTTGCTAGTATCCCCCAAATTTATTCAGGAGTTCACCCTCTATATGGGACCGCACCTCAGGAGGGGGTCCATCATGACTGAATAAGCCAGTGATTTCCCAGCCCGAGTGGTTAACTGTGACTGGATTAAGCCAATTGTGGTGACTTTCCTCCCCTGCCAGTGATGAGTTTCAGAACAGCCATGAGACCCAAACCAGTCCACCTGGACGAAACAGGAGGCCTGCTGGGGACTCCAGGGGAAGCAGCACACTCTTCCTCACTTGTCCATCACTCATAGTGCCCTCAACTCTTGTAGACTTCCCCTGACCATGGGGGGAGACATCACTGATATGCCTGCCTTGGCTGAGCAAAGAGAAGAAATGATGACAGAGAAAAGAAACGATGGGGACGTGGTGATGTAGTTGAATCGCTGACTGACCCAACCCTGCAGCCACCCGGCCTGTGGTCTTCTCACGTGATGTGACCATTCACTTATTATTCTCGCGTTATTGGGTTCTGTTAACAGCAGCTGAAAGCACCTCACCGACTCGCTTCAGGTTACACGTGTCCCCAGATACTTGGCTGCATGAAGGCCCCTCCTAGACAAAGGGTGTCTAAGAGAAAAACTGCCATTTTTTTTTCATTAATTAGATAGAAACAGACGCCATTACAATAAATAAGGTAGCATTTTACCTTAAATGTCAATACCCTAGGAAATTAGAGTGAGTTAGTCTTGAGAAGCTGTTCATCTCTTGATACACTGTCTAAGTCACACATGGCTCCACGGTAACCCCACCCTGACAGAACCTACTTGGAAGCTACTTGGAAGCTCACTTTGTTTAACAGCAATTAAAGAAAATAATGGAAAATACATTCTACCTTCCAGCTCCAACTCTGATTTACATCTAACTCAGGTTCTTAATCCACTCTATATATCTGTGTCCTTGTCTGTAAACGAGCTATGTCTTTCTTACCTACCTCACGGTGTTTCGAGAGAATAAACTAAAATCGATACGAGGGCTACAAAGCGATAAGTAAACCATGGAATTTTAGATAAGAAGGCGTGTTAGAAATCATTTCAACCTACGGCGCAACAGAATTACTGGGGGAGCTTTTTAAAAAGCACAGACCTGAGGATCCCACCCCCAGAAATTCTCATTCAGAGGATGCGGGATGGATATCAGTATTCTTTTAAAAAGCAATAATTATCCAGAATTAATTATAAAATAATTAGTCAAGTGTTGCTTTTATAAAAAGCACTAAGCACTTGCTTCCCTAGTGGTTATTCTAATATGCAGCCAGAGTGGATGGGAACCACTGACAGCTGAATGCTGTCACATGCAGGTAAGCCCGCAGAAGTGAGGGCCGCTTCAGAATCAGCACCCACTGACAGCAGAGCCCAGCACCCAGGGCCTGGTCTCCTGAGTCCCAGATTGGGTAACTTCCCGGTGTGCTTCAGTGTCAACTACGGGATATCTCCTGCATCATTTTTAACAGAGAGAGGAAGAACAGGGAGGAGGAATTACAAAGGGTCATCAGGAAACTTTTTGAGGGTGATAGGCATGTTCATTCTCTTGATTGTGGTGATGGTATCACAGGTGTTTATGTATGTCAAAACTCATTGAATTATAAACTTTAAATATGCAGTTTACAGTGTATCAGTTATACCTCAATAAAACTGGAACAGTTTCAAAAGATGGCCCATAGAACGAGAGTAAATATTTGCAAGTCTTACCTCTGATAAGGATCTAGTATCCAGATTCGATAAAGAAGTCCTACAACTCAACAACAAAAAGGCTAACCACCCAGTTTAAAAATGGGCAAATGACTTGACATTTCTCCGAAGGAGAGATGAAAATGACCAAGGAACACATGAAAAGACGTCACTAAGGAAATGCAAATCAAAACCACAGTGAGATACCACTTCACACCTACTAGGATGGCTACAATCAAACAAAAAAATAGCACGCGTCATCAAGGATGTGGAGAAACTGCAACCCTTGAATACTGGTGGTGAGAATGTGAGATGGTGCAGGTGCAGGTGCCGTGGAAGACAGTTAAGCAGTTCCTCAAAAATCTAAAAATACAATTACCATATAATCTGAAAATTGTACCACTTCTGGGTATATATATACCCAAAAGAATTGAAAAGAGGGATTCGAACAGCTAGGTGGATGCCAATGTTCACTGTAGCCAGTGTTCGAGAGCCCCAAACAGGAAACTATCCATTCAGCAGATGAATGAATAAACAAAATGTGATATAGTCATATGATAGAATATTATTCAGTGATAAAAAGGAATGAAGTTTTGATACATGCTATCATATGGATGAACCTTAAAAGCATGCTAAGTGTTTTATTTATAGTTCAAAGGGACAAACATTCCACTCATATGAAATGTCTAGAAGAGGTCAATTCAGAGAGACAGAAAGCAGATTAGAGCTTACTAGTGGGAGGGAGACTGGAAAGTTACTGCTTAATGAATAGAGTTTTAGTTTGAGAAGATTGCAAAGTTCTGGAGATAGATGGTGGTGATAATTGTATAACATTGTGAATATATAATTAATGACACTGCGCTGTACACTTAAAATGGCCAGCTTCATGTTTTATGTATTTTACCACAATTTAAAAAAAAAAAATCTTTTAAAAATAGACCCACCGCAGTCTTCTGCCATCAGATTTCGCAATGACCCTCTGTATTTGTAAAGCATGTTACAAATGCATTAATAACAAGAGTGTTGATTGAGGTATAATGTAGCAAGTGCTCTACATAAATTACCTCATTTATTTTCATAATAGCCTATAAGGTAGATACTAGTAAAATCCTTATTTTACAGATAAAGAAACTGAGTTGCAGAAAGAGCAAGAATCCTGTGCAAGCCCACAAAGCTAGCGTGCAATACAGCAGGGCTTCTCACCTGGGAAACTGCTATCAGTGCAAATCCCTGGTCCCCACCCGGGACTAGGGAGCCTGTGTGTACACACAGGGCCTCCAGGTGGTGGCGAAGACACTGCAGTCCGAGAGGCACTGTGACAGACCAGGAGAGAGTTCAGATAAGAGCCTGAATGCTTACGTGCTATGATAAGCAGCAAAGGTTCTCAAACTTGACCATGTACCGCAGAATTACCTGGAGAGCTCACCCCAAGTTTATGTTTTGGTGGGTCTGGGGAAGGGCTCAGGAATCTGCATTTCCAACAAGTTCCCAGGTGACACTGATGCTGCTGGCCTGGGGACCTTACTTTGAGAATCAGTGAGACACCAGACTCTCATTTTTCTTTTGCTGGCTTAGGTGTTATTAGCCCCATGTTGCAGGTGCAGAAACTTGAAATCAGAGATCGCACAAGGAGTTCTTGGCTGGACCTGAGCTCAGGGATCTCGTCACTGCAGGACCTTTAGCCCAGGGATCTAGATGCTTCCAGACGCCACCTTTGCCCTGCACTACCGCCTCCCTCAACATCAATAAATGTCTACAGACATAAAAGATGTTTTATTCATTCCAATAAACTGGTGTTAGGATGATCTGAAAAATAACTGGTGTTTGTGTCAAAGAAATCCAATGAGGAGGCAGAAAAAGGACAGAGCAATAACTAGAGCCACAAACGTGTGGGTGAAGTTGGGAGGAACTGGGACATGGACCACTTTACCCTCATTCTTGTGAAATCAGTTGCCTCTTATCAAAACGAAAGAGAATTTTCTCTTCCACGTTGTCCAAAGTAGGAAGATTTCACGCTATCCCCTGGGCACGCTGCATTATCTCTTATATGTCCTGTTACAGTCACCTCTTACTGCTCCATACATCTTCAGAGTCTCCTCTTTCCAAACCATTTGTCTGCTCTGATCATGACACTCTCCTACTCAAGAATCATCAGTGGCTCCCTATTGCCTACAGAACGAAGGACAGACTTAGCCTTATAAAGACGTCTGTCATCTGGCTTTCATCATTTCCACTCCAGGAAAACTATTCTGCTTTGTCCATACATGTCCTGTGCGTTCCTGATTTGACGCCTTCACCAAATTATTCCTTTTGCCTGAGGCTCCTTTCTCCTCTCTCCTCCCCCCTTCCCTAACTCTACATTTGCAAACTTGACCTTGGGTAAATACTTACTTCCTTTAGGCCTCAGTTTCCTCAACCTGACAATGAGATGGCATCTAAGTTGTGATGAGGAATAAATGAGGTGGTCTGTGGAATTGATTATCACCTCATCAACTCCTCCTCACTCCAAGCTGAAGGAATATCTCTCCCTCCCTGAATTTCCAAAGCAATGTGTGCAAACATCAGAACTTATCACCATTGTATTTATAACGGCGTCACTTTGCTGCTACATAAGCCCTACCAAGGTGAGGATATGTTCCTTATTTGTAGTTCAATACACAGTCTTCAGCACAGTGTAAGGCGCAACAGGAGTTGAAAGAACAAACGATCAGTTTCATGCAATCTTAAATGGACCCTAGAGCATCCCTCTCAGCTCTCAGCCCCCATCAAAGGTAGACAAATCCCTGAGCAGATCATAAATTCAGGAATTGGATGGGTGCGAGGCCTCCAACATGAAAAGCTTTAACTTGGCCTGAGAACCAGCCACATAGCTTTAGAGAAGGGTCTCCAGATACCCGCCCCTCCAATTCAAAGAGTTTCTCCAAATCCACAGAGGCCTCTGCCCAATTTTCCATCCCCAAAGCCTCTTCCAATAATTCAAAGATTCCCTTACACATCGGGAGTCCCCTGTGCTTGCTTAAAACAAAAAATCTTGGCTCTACATAAAAAAAAAAAAAAAAAGATAATTTTTTTTTTCTCATCTTATGTTTCTGGGTCTGTGTTTTCTCCTTTTGCTCCCCTAGTCTCTGAGGCTGTAGCTGTCCTGCCCACCTCGGGATGTTCTGACTCGGTGGAGTCCTCGGGCTTCTCCCGCTGTAGGCCCAGCGTGCCCTGGCCCCTTTCCTCGCCTGCTCTCAGCACTTTGCCTTTCCTCTGCCCACAGACGGCCTCAGCGCCATCACCCCACATCGACACATCCCCTTGAACAAGGCCAAGTCATCCATCCCTTCATCTTGGGACCCCAGAACTCTGGGTTAGTCCCACTGCCTACGGAAACAGACCCCTGTGGGGTTGTTCTAAAGGACAGAGTAAGGTGCTTTTTTGTTTTGTTTTGTTGTTTCATTTCATTCTTTGGCAACTTACCAGACAACAGAAGCAATGAGACTGAGAGACATTCCTTTGATGGGGAGGGGGAGGGTTGAGGAAGGGGAGGCTAGGAAACAAAATGGCTACTTGGTGATGACTCCCAGGGCTGACCCCACTTACAGGAAAAGGCCAGCAGAAAGGAAGCCACAGCTTGATGTGAGTGTAGGGGTAAAGAGGAGTGGGGAGCTGGAGCTCGTACTGAAATGGAAAACCAGACAGCATCAACGAAGAAAAGACACAATACTTCTCTCTCCTTGGCTGGAACAGAGATACCCAGTGAGATCCTCCAGCAACTCTCGCTCTTCCCTGACCCTGACCCAGTGCTCCCCGACTAACCTACAACAGGGCCACCTGTCCTACTCACTCCTCCCACCATTTCCAGTGAAGAAGGAGCATCTCATCCTCCCGGAGAGAGAAGCAGGGCCTGGGGCTCCCCCATCCCAGCTCCCCGGCCTGGTGTCCACATGCTCACAACTAGTGCAGAGGTGAGAGTCCGGGATAGGGACACGCCCATGAAGACGCACACAAGTGCGTACCCATGGACAGATAGAGCAGTGGGGGAAGGGACTGTGGAGGGAGTAGAGAAGGAGTGTGTCTCCAGAGTGAGAAAAGCCAAGAGTTAGAGCAAACGATACAGGTGCTGGGTTGGCTGGCAGGGAAGGTCTCTTATTTCAGCGGTCTCCAAAATAAAGAGATATGGAAAGACAACCCTAGAGGTTCTATTTAAATCTATTTTTATCTCAAATGAATGAAAGGTAATGGCCCTACTAATATTCTAAATACAGAACTGGCACATCTGTGAGTTCATATGTTGACAAGCTGGCGTCCTGAGGGCAGAATAGGGCTCCTGTAATGCTGAGGGGCTGGCACGGTCCCCTCACACCTTAGTCTGCCTTCAGTGTTTGCAAGAGATTGTAGCATATCTGTACCAATCAAGGGGATTTGTGATGTATCGCATTATTTCATTTTAACAACCCAGCATTTTGAAAAACAGGCAAGTGGTTTTAGAAGATTTCTATAAGGAGGGTCCGGATAGAAAACAATATAAATAATGCGAGCACTAGTCATCGATTTAAAAAGCGAGGTGATCCTTCTGCTTCTAACATGAACACATCACCCTCCACATTATAAGCCACAGGACCTGAAATCATTCCCTTCTCAAAAAAAAAAAATAGAACTATTAGAAAGAATACTTTAGTATCTGGACTGATATTCATCATCATCAATGATGAACCTCCCCACAAGTGTTGATTTACTTTGAGATATTGCCTAACAGAGGCAAACTCAAGCCAAAAACTCCGCAACCCACACACACACCAGTTCCCCACTTGGCTGAGGGGCGCCCTGGGCTGGCTGGGGCAGAGAAAGGACCAGAGTCTGGCAGGTGGGCTTCAGTGGGAGAACAAGGAGTAGGATCACAGCTCGTGAACCTCAAGATCCAGTTCTTGGTAAAGACCGTCTCGCGGCTGAGACCATTCGGCTGACATATTTCTCCTCCTTCCCTCTTGTTCACATCAGCTGCAGATTTGGGGTCCCTGAGGACAAGGGGTGGGGTCCTTTATAGTCAAGTACTTCATGCATCTCACTTACCTGTGGCAGGGCAGTGCACCCTACGGCCTGTGCCGCACTGTCCCACCAATTCACCCAAGGGAGCCGAGAGCAAAGTGTGACACAGAGAGTGAGAAGCCAGGTCCCTTTGCTTCCAGACTCATGCTTTATTCCTTGGCTAAGTTCCCTTCTGAAGTCCCTACTGCCAGGATATTGTCGCTGTGATGACAATAAAGGCATCTTCCCTTCATAATAGAAGCTGGCTACCGAGACCTTGCCACGTGTGGGGCTGTCACTTGCCCCCACCTCCTATCTCAATCCATCCTCTCCACAGCCCCATGAGAGGGTCTGACTAGCACCCTCTGATGAAGGAGGAATCTGGAATTCCCAGAGCACAGGCAGTTGGCACTGAAGCCCAGAAACAACCCTTGGCTCACAACCTCCACTCCTCACTTCTTGCCTGCTTCACAATGATTAGGAGTGCCAAACGTGGAGAGAAAATGCACATCTATCCTATAACCTTGGACAAGTTACTCTCTGAACCTCAGGCTCCCCACGTATAAAACCGGAGTCTAACAGCACATGCTGCACGAGGCTTTTGTGAGGATGAAGTGAGTTAAGATGTGTAAATGCTTCATTCTGTGCTGGGCACGAAGTAGCTGTGATTCAGTGCTAGCCACTATTGTTGCCATCCTTTTTGTGTTTATTGCTCCCCCCCATAAGCTCAGTATTTCCTCTTTTTGTTCCCTATGAGAGACTAATTCTTATCATTCTATCTCAACCCTGCCCCTTGATCCAGGCCTGGAGGGAAGCTGCAGGTTACAGAGGGAAAGACCCAACTACTCTCTTGCTCCTACCTTCCACGGTGCACACACCCCACTGCCACGGCGGGTCTCAACAGATGGAATCAGGTGTGAACGGGAGAGGGAGAAAAGAGAAAAAAGTCTTCTGGGCAAGGCCCCTTGCAGGGGCCCCACCTGGCACATCCAGCGTTCTCCTCCGAGTCCGCCTCCCTGATATAGGCTGCTCCACTGGGGCTCCAGACGCCTGGAGACTAATTAGGCAGCCAGTCCATTGGCAAGTCAGCCCAGAGGACCGCACCAGGAGGCAGCCGCAGAGAGAGGCTGGACGGCTGGAAGCCCAGAGCCTGCCCAAGGGTCTGCCTCATCCAGCAGCTACTCATACACCATCCCCCTCATGAGAAGCCCTATAGAGGCGTCTGACTTTGACTAGTCCAAGGTCCTAATTCCAAGAAGTTGGGGGAGAAAGAGATACTCATGAGAGGAGTATTTCAGGGAAAAAAAAAAAAAAAAGCATATTTTTTTGAGACCGGACTGCTGAGTTCCCGCTCTGAGTCTCAGACTCTGCTTTTTGCAAGGGAGGGTTACAAAGCTGACCTCACTCTCTGATTGAAAAAATGAAAAGGAACCAAACAACGAGAGAGAACCAGGAAGTCTGGAAGAGACGGGATACGTTTACACTGAACTTGGGGGCTGCCACCTGGAGGGGAAAGTAAGTTTTCTGGAATATTCTAAAGGGTAGAAATGGGGCCTATAAGCAGAGGTCATAAGGCAGAGATTTCGATCCTCAACATGTGAGAGATTTGATAGTAATTATTAATCCAATGATAAGACCCAGTGGTTCTTTTTTGGCCAAAAAAAAAAATGATAAAGCAGCCATTTTGGAAGGGCCTTAATCCTTTAAGTCCATTCATTGTCCTGAATGAGATGATTCTCAGCACTGGAAGCACTATTTCAAAAACGTTAAGACCCCTTTTAAGGGCTTTAGCTGGGATTCCCTCGTCTGAGGCAGGCGTCTTGAACCAGAACTGCAGGGTACCCCAGGGCCAAGGGTCACGTGCCTCGGCGGAGGGCAGGGGGCCTTCACGCACACACCGTCCACAGCCTGGACTTCCGCTGCACAGGACGGAGGGAGGGGGTGCAAGCAGGGAAGGCCGAAGGCCCTCTGAAAGTGAAGTGTCAAACTGACAATGAGAGGGAAACCTCTGGTAAGAATGGGAAGAAAAAGGAAAGTGCCTCTATCCAGATCAAGCCCTTCTTCAAGCCAGGCGCTCCTGTTGTCAATTTCATGGGGAATTGCACGGGCAGTGGGGGCCACCCCACTGGGTCCGTACACGCAGCCCCGGACCATTTATCGAACCAGCAGAGGGGAAAATCCCCCGGCACAGAACAAGTCCTCCGTGGGATGCAGAGCATCGCTGATCCCGCCCTGACCCGGGCCTTGCTCGCACTTCAGCTCCTTCTAGAAAAGACATCACACAGCCGTCCCCTCTCGCCCTCCCCTTTCCTGGCTCTCCCAGTTCAGACGCCCGTGTAGAGAACAAGGCACGTGCGTGAGGCCTGCAAACACCAGGGGCAGTGGCTGGAGCCACAGCTTCCTGTGGCAGCCCCAGCACAGCTGTGGATGGAGGACACCACCCACAACCACCTTCCTTCCAGCAGCCCAGACGTGTCAGTCATCCACACTGCAGCTCCCCGAGAGAGGAGCGGGGTCCTGGTGCTCCCGAAGGGGAGACATCCAAGCCCTGTGAGTTCATTTGACCAGATCAGGTTCAAGGGCAAGGTCTTGGGCAGAGGCTGGTCTGAAGCCTGTGAAGCCTTAGGAAGCACCTGCTTCTGCACAAGGTGAGTGGAACTGAAGTACCCCGGCATGAGGGAAGAGCCTTCCCTGATTCAGACAAGGCAAGCGCCCAGGTTTTATTTGAGCATTGGTGCAAAAAGGGTATGAGCCTGGGCTCTACCTTGTGCGGCCCTAGCCCTCAAGTCTGGCTCTGTCACTTGCTCATTGCATGAACCTGAGCAAATTTCTGAATCTCCAAATTTATCTATAAAATGGAGTTGCAGGATCCATCCCCCGTGACTATTACAGAACGCTCAGTGTTAGCCCTGGCACACAGTAAGCAATCAATAACTATGAGTGGTAGTTACAATATTACCGTGGGAAGGACCTCCAGCGGAGGAGGGCAGCTGGACCAGGCAAGCTGGGATGCTGCTGGCAGCTGCCCCGCCCCACGCTCACCTCTCTGGGTTTCCCTCTCTTAGGTTCCAGCGTCCACCATCATGACCAGCCACAGAGAGATGCTTCTTCCCTCCTTGCACCCTGGACTAAGCATGGAGGAAATAAATTCCTTTCCTTGTTTCCTCTTTGTACAGGTTGACATTGTCAGAGGAGAAGAATAAAAATCTGATAGTCACAGAAAACACAGGAACAATAGAAATAATTAAATTTCCTGAGTACAAGTTTCTGAACCTGTAATAACTCACATCTCATAGGACTTCCCCAGCTCTCAGCCCCTGTTTGTCTCCCTGTGGCTGCTGCCACCCCACCACCCACCTTGCCCTTTCCTCTCCCACTACAAGGGTCAATGACCTCATTAGTGCCGACTCAGGACCAGCCTCTCCATCCCAGGGCTGAGGGACACGTGGAGCCTCAGTAGATTGACAGTGACGATACAACCAGGTGTTCCTCTGTCCTTTGCCCCTGGGCCTGTACCCTGTCCAAGGCCACAGGGAACAGACAAAATCCCTTGAGATGTGTGCTGTGTGTGCATGGGGGGAAGGGATGTACTCTCCATCTACTCTCTTAGAGCTGACAATACATTACAAGCTCTTGGGAGTTACACATGGGAAGACTCAAGTCGGTGGTTCCCAACATGTGGTCCCCAGAGCAGCAGCACCATAGCTCCCGCGAACTCAGAAAAGCAAATCCTCAGGCCCATCCTACGCCTACTGAATCAGAAACTCTGGGGGTGGGTCCAGCAATCTGTGATGTTTACAAGCCCTCCAGGGGGATGTTGAGGTCTGAGAATCACTGACCAAAGTTATAATTCAGCTATCTGTATGACCTTGAGTCTGTGCATGACCTTGAGTCTTAGTTCCATCTATACGTGGAACTAACAACAGTTTCATCATCTATAGAAATGGGAATAATGGAATGTACTTCATTGAGTGGCTGGTTGCAAAGACTGGGTGAGATTCTACATATGCGCTTAGCAAATTGCCTAGCACATTGTAAGCACTCATAAATATTCACTAATATTAATCTTCCTACCAGATCTAAGAGATGAGTTCTACTACTATCACCATTCAACAGGTGAAGATTCTGAAGGCTCAGAGACTTTCTGAAGTGGTTTGTTCAAGGTCATTCCGCTGCCAAAGATACATAATAGCCCATCTCCTCAGAAAAAGACACAGGCGTCATTATGCTCTTCTTCCTCTCACGCATAAGTTCTCAGCCTGGGCAGTCCCCACCCACTCCCTGCACATCTAGAAATGGATAGAGGCTTTCTTGGTTGACTGAGTGTTCCCGGCTCTTAGCACTCAGGGGATCAGGGATGCTCATCCCGCACTGTGCAAGGCGGTCCTGCCTAATGAAGAACTGTCCTGCTCAAAATGCCAGCGCCACCCCCATTGAGAAACACGGACCGCCCCAGAGTTCAGAACTGTGCAGAGCAGGACCCTGTGTCAGAGGCTGCCTGCAGACCCCATCGATCAAATCGCAGTAATCGCCGAGAAGGGCTGGAAGTCTCACAGGAGATGTTTCCTACCGGAGTCCCTACAACTCCTACTTTGAGTGTTGTGAGGACCAGCTTTTACTCTAGACATGTTATTCTCTCACTTTAACTTGCAGTGGCCCAAAGCCTCTAGCTTAACCAGCCCCTAGCAAACTAGACAAGACCTCCGCCTCCGGGACCCAGGAAAGCACTTTCCATCACTGTGGTGGTGTTGAGGAGTCCCCGATATTCTCCAAAAGTTCGTGGAGGAAGCAGACAGTGGGTCCCAAGAACAGAAGGTGAGGTGTGGGCCTGCCTTTGAAACATCGTATTATCTGTTATTTGTAACTGAGAGAGGGTGAGGGAGGGGACAAAGGGGACAGAATGTCAGCGATGTTCAGCAAGTAAAAACTCCTGCTGTCAAAAATGCAAGCAGTGGATTTAATCAGTAAAATCAATAAAGATTGATTTCAAAGGATGCCCAGTGAAAAGGTGCCCAGGCAGAGAGCTGGAGGGGGACAGAGAGCAACAGCTTACATGAGCACACACAAATCACCGGTTGGCCCGAAGCCGTAGCATCGTGTGGCTCCAATGAAGTTGGCCGTTTCCCCTAACTTAACACGCCATTTTCAGCCCCCTTCCCCTAGAGACTTCGCCCAGTGCTTTCACCAGTTACCCCTCCCCCATAAGATGTAGAGATGGCTGCGCTAAAATGTGCCTTCTCCCGCAAACCATTAGGCTGTCAAGCTGAGGTGGCAAACAAACCCAGAGAGAGCCAGTGCTGGAATGCTAATGGTGAGCACCGCAATTATCCTTCCTGCCCTGGACAATTCCTGCTTCAGCGTTACTGGCCCCAGGTTATAGTTTGTGATCTTTGGATGCTGATGGAAGAGACATGGCTTGATGAAGAAAATAACCAGGGAGGTGATGTCTAGATAGAGCTGTAGGTAACTAGTAAAGGTTTTTTTTTTTTTTTTTCCATTGTTTTCCTTTTGACAACCACACAGGTGTCATATAATGGCTTCTGGTTTCAACCTCCACCCCCCCCCATCCAAAGGAAAACAACTTCTCCATAAATACCTGGCCCACATCAGTGAAATAGCTGTGTTACACACTTGAGTACCATTTTCGAGGACACTTTAAATAGAGCATCAGTCGCTGCTTTCAATTTAACGTGTGAATGGGAGCCGCTCAGGCAGGCAGAGATGATAAGGTGTGGGGATGGGCTCGCAGCCTCCACTGGTGCATCTGCTCAGACTTTTAACAGATCCACAGACACTTAAGGCATCTTGGGGACAAGCCATGGGCAAGACTCACTCAACAAATGAATGGGTACCTGCTCTGCATGTGCAAAGCTAGGTGCTGGGCACAGTAAGAGACACATACAAAAAAAGGAGGTTCCTTCCCTAGATGAGATGAGCTTTACACACAAATTATAGTAGGAAAGTGTTATAAATAATACAAGATAGGTAAAATGTGATACAACTTAAGAGGAGAGCTGGGTGACCTCGGTTTTTTTCTTATGTAGAAACCCCTACTGAGTTGTATGAGGATTAAATGAGATCACGTAGGATGGGGGCCAAGGACAATGCCTGGAACTAAATAAGTGTCCTGTAATGGTAGCAGTAGTCAAGGAAATAATATTAATATTATTGACATTAAATTATTCTAATTAATAATTTTTATAATGAACTATTATAATTATAATTGATCATTTTAAGACTGGTTGGATGTAAGAATAGGAATATTATCAGATAAAGCTTGATAAGTAATAGGTAACATTTGGATACATGAAGAAGTAGGGGATGGTATACCCAGAGATATAGATACAAGGGAACTGGGGACTTGCTTGGAAAATAAATACTACAATGTGTTCTCAGTTTTCTGCATTTGTATTATGACGTGTCTGGGTGTAGTTTTGATTTTTTTTATTCTGCTTGGAGTTTGTAGGCCTTCCTGAATCTGTGTATTGATATTTTCTCTCAGTTTTAAAAAATTCATAGCCATTACTTTTTCAAAGAATACTTCTTTCCACCACCCCCATTCTACTTCTCTGTAGAAATTCAATTAAATAGGTAAGACCTTCTCACTGTATCTTCTATGTCAATTAACCCTTTTCTGTATTTTTTATCCTTAATTTAATATTGTTTATTATGCCCTATCCCACACTTCACCAATTATTACTTTAACAGTATCTAAACTCTTTACAACCCATCCATTGAATTCTTAACTCCAGTTGCTGTATTTTCAGTTCTAGAATTTCTTTTTGGCTCTCATTTTAAATCTACTATATCATTTTTGTAGTTTCTAGTTTGCTGCCAGGTTTTGTAATTTTTGTCTTATTTCTACTTGAAAATAGCAAGCAAATTTATTTAAAGTCAGTGCCTGATCATTGCAGTATCCAGAAAACCTGCAGTCTATTGTTTCCTGCTGTTTCTTGTTCATGCTGACTTGTTTCCTTTGTGCCAACTCATCTTTGCTTGTATGCTGGACATTGTGTTCAAAGATTCGTTTGCTGGAATAATTTGACGAATAGGACAGTGTTATCTTCCTCCAGAGGATATTCCAATGCTTCTGTCAGATGACTTTCTTGAAATATGGCATAGCATTAATCCCATGCCACGAGCAGAGATTTCTCTCAGTTGCTCAAATAGTTCAAAGCTGGACTTCAGAACTTGGAAGGGCTGGCTTACTTATTATCTCAACCCCAAATGAGGCCACCTTGATAGGTCCTGAATTCTATCTTTTGTCCCCTAACCCATGAAACTGTGAAATGCAATACTTAGACCCGCGGCTGCCTCTTTAGAAACCAGAAGAAGGCCTCACCCCTCTGGTAACTTACCTCTTGATTTCTAGTCTCTCCCAAAATTTGGCCTTGTAAATATTTGACCTTCCTAGCTTTTATACATCTTTGGGAACACTTTTGAAAATATCGTTCTCACTTTCTGAATTTTCCTCAGTAGGTGGATGAGTCTGAATTACCTAGTCTGCCCTTACCCACAGATAGCACAGACATACCTCAGAGATACAGTCCCAGACCACCACGATGAAGAGACTTTTGCAAAAAAGTAAGGCACACAATTTTTTTGGTTTCCCAGTGTATCTAAAAAGTATGTTTACCCTATACTGTAGCCGATTAAGTGTGCAATAGCATTATGTCTTTAAAAAATGTATATACCTTAATTAGAAATAATTTATGCTAAAAAATGTAAACCACCAACTGAGCTTTCAGTGGATTGTAATCTCTTTTTCTGGAGAAGAGTTTTGCCTTGATGTTGATGAAAATGCAATATCTATAAAGCAATGCACAATAAAACAGGTGCGCCTATACATGATATGACCAGAACACTAGATTGCATTAGGGAGAAAGTAAAAGATAAAATATTGGCTGACTCTAAAACATGGATAACCTTGATAGTGTAGGCTAAAGAGGAAATATAGTCAATAACGTACAGAGAGTCATTGAAGATTCTTGAGCAAAAAAGTGATAACCTGACAGCAATATGTGAGGAAGACGAATCGGGTGCTAAGTACCGATCAGACTGGAGAGGGGTGAGACCCACATCAGAAAGGGGAGTTAACAGTCTTTTTCAGACTGGCAGAGAAAACGTAAAGATTCTGAATTAGGGTTACAGTGGTGACACTAGCAAGCTGAGGCAGAGGTCACTCTTCAACCCAGAAAATCCCCAGAGGAGAGACAATTTCACATGAGAAAAAGAACCTGCCACTGAGATACATTTACCCCTGTCAGCACATGATCAGGTAAGTGGCACCACCTTTTGAGAAGACGGAGGTCACTCCATTTTGTTTTTTTTTTAATGTTATAAAGTATGCATTTTTAATTTTTTTTCAATTAAAATTATTGGGGTGACATTGGTTAATAAAATTAAATAGGTTTCAAATGTACAATTCTATAATATGTCATATGTATACTGCATTGTGTATTTACCACCCAAATTTAAGTTTCCTTCTGCCACCAAATATTAGACCCTCTTCACCCCTACCTACCTCTTCCCCCCACCCTCTCCCTCTGGTAACCACTAATCCACTGCCCATGCCCATGAGTCTTTGTTTGTCATATTTCTTTGTTACTTTTAGTTTTATATCCCACATATTCATGAAATTATATGGTTCTCAAGTTTTTCCGTCTGACTTATTTCGCTTAGCATAATAATCTCAAGATCCATCCATGTTGTCACAAGTGGCAGTATTTCACTTTTTCTTATGGCCTAGTAATATTCCATTGCATATATGTACCACATCTTCTTTATCCCATCATCTATCAATGGACACTTTTGTTGTTTCCATGCCACTGTGAACAATGCTGCAGTGAACATCAGGGTGCATATATCTTTGCAGATGAATGTTTTCAAGTTTTTTGAGTAAATGCCCAGAAGAACAATTGCTTGGTCATATGGTAGTTCTATTCTTAGTTTTTTGAGGAACCTCCATACTGTTTTCCATGGTGGCTGTAGGAAGTTCACCCCCTTCTGTGACAGCAGAGATTCCCTAAGTGATGTAGACGAACAGCACAATTCTTGTTGGGAGCAAGGAGAAAGCCCAGGCCCCTTTGTTAACAACCAGAGATCCTGGAGCATCAGGACACAAGCCAGGAGGTTCCACAGAAAATAAAGTCCACAGAAGTGGACTTACATGTGTAGAGGGTGAGAGGTATACACCCTATCACTATGTGACAGGGGAGCCTGAGGGATTCCTAGGATTGTCATTACTGGTTCCACTGAGTGACAAAAAGGGACACAGGAGGGTTAACTTCTGAGGCTTCTAGGCAGAGACTGAATCCAATGGAAATGTAAACCTTTAAACTATAATCACATCCTTCCTAGCCTAGATGGCTGCCACGTACTATAGACATTTTCCCCCATCCTCCCTCGCTTCCATTTATATGAATGAGTGTCAAAAGGTAGCTGCCCGTGAGGAAATAACTTCTGTTTTCACTGTGGGGATCCGGGAGATGGAATAAAATAAAAGTAAAATGTTACTTGAGGAAGGGCTATATAATTTCATAAATAAATTACTGAGCTTGGCATCAATCTGAGCTGAACTTGAGGAGAGCAGTCAGCCACACTGGACAAAGCTCACCACACATACATAATCTGTTCGCTCCTGCTTTTATAATTTAATTGCCTGCACCAAATTCACATTATCTGCAAAAAGCAAATATACTTTCCTCTTCCTGTCCTAGCCCAGGACCCCTTGACTTCTTCAGACCTAGAATTCAAGAATATACCAACCCCTCTCCCAATATCTTCTGAGCTCATATTTTCTGTCTCAAAAAGTTCCTACTAATTCTCTCCAAAGGACCGCACCTCCTGCCATCACTTCTCAGGCTCCTGGGGCCAGACTAATGTAACCCAGTGAAAGTTAGAATGTACGTGTGGGTAGAAGGGTTAGAAACTTACCAAGGCAGAATGAGACCTGAGCAAAAATGTCCCAGGGAGAGACCATAAGCACCTCAGAGGCAGGACTGTATTTGCTGATTCCCCACTGAACCCCGGTCCCTGGCACAACACACTCAATACATACTGGAACTATCGAATTGGTAGGAGGTAAGCAAGGAAAAACAACCAAACACCACTTTTCTTCAAATAATTCCTATACATCTTGTCACGTGAGAGCAGGGCAAGGAATTGCCCCAATGTTTTTCTAGCTTCTTCATGACACAGCTGCAGAAAAGGGTCCCCTGCAAATGTGTGTTCTGACTTTTTTCCTCCATTCTTTCCATAAAAAAGCAAAAGAGCAGTTGAATTTCCAGACTCCTTAGAAAGGGAGGGCTATATGACTTCTCCGTATTTTTGGCAGGAGAAGAAGGAAGATAAGAATAGGAAAAGCTGGGATGAAAGTGCTGAGGAATATGGGGGATAGAGGAAGCTAAGACAATTTGGAAGTGTTGCTGGAGCAGGGAAAGATTTAGCTGATAGGTTCACACCAGCCACCACAATGTTACTTGACACCTGTGGGTCTGGACCCAGCAGGAGGTGGCTAGGTAGGTTCCTGCTAACTGCATATTTAGAGGTAAGGCTGGGGCACGGGAAAGGGGCAGCAGTAACCTGCCAACCCTGGACATCTTTGATAAACTCAGTCATCAGTAGCTGGTCCAGAAAGGGTGAGCAGGTCACAGGCTACACCTGCCTGAACCAGATCTGTATTCAGTTTCCCTCGGTGATGTTCTGGCCAGCACCAAAAGACCTGGGGTCCTTTCTTCCCAGCTACAACTTCAGGAACAACACCTTGCCTACTCCCAAAGCTAGTCTTCAGGCTAAAAGACAATGGTGGCACTGCAGAGAAAGAGTTTGAAGGTGGATATGTGGTAAAGGTTGCTTCCAGGCCTCAAAATATGTAGCAAATAGGAGGGACAATTATTAGAGAACCTCAGTGTGTGGCTTCTTCTCTGAGCTCCTCCAATCTCTGGTCCCTGAAGAAGTCTAAATTCTCTCTATTTTCACCTGTCTATCCCAGATGGAGTTTAGGATCCCCTTAACTTGGTCAAAAAATCCCTGCCCAATGAAGGAAGTAGAGAATCTCTGCGTTTCGGTTGGTCCTCTGTTGCTGGCCTCTGGCCCACGCTGGGCTATGCTCCTGGATTCACTGCTCTGACTCTTCAGAAGTCACACTCTAGCCTTTCAAGCCATGGGCCTTAGAGCTGGGCTTCCATTGTGAACAGTGAGAGTGGAATGGCTGGCCATTCTGTTTCTCCTAAAAGCCTCCAAGGGGCAAGTTCTATTCACAAAGCACAGCCACAAAGAAGGCAGCAGCCTCAAGCCCACACCTGTGGGTACAAAAGCAGAGTCTGGCTCTGTGTCACATCTTCTGTCCCCACCAGGAGACTGGGGGGGGGGGGGCTCCAGAGAGGGAAAACGAATGAAGTCCCTGCCTCTGCTTCTCATTCTGAATTCACGGTGAGCTTTTAGTCCACTCCTCAGTGAGATTTGCTTTGACTTATTTATACTCATTCATACTCATTGGAAATTATATCTTCAGCTCTGGGCCAATATCTCTCAAAGTGCAGTTTCCTGCAGCAGAATCACACCCCTGGAATCAGAACCTCTGAGGGTGCAGGGGACCAGAAATCTAGTACTTCAATAAACTTTTAGGTGATTCTTATGGTATTGGCAGGGTTCCCAAACTCAAGAGACAACCCCAGGCCCCAGGTAAGTAAGGCACATAACGCAAATGAATAAAGCGAGCCGGGGAGGGGAGCATGCAGCTTTGCAAACTGTAGCACGTGCGTCCTCCGGAAAGCATGCTCTGGCTACCTCCGGTTGTTGCCATGTGGGAGCAGAGACTCGGTGTTCTCAGATATGCCTATATTTCTACAGATGTGCAAAAAACACATTTTGAATGAAATCTCTTGATCTTTAAATGTTGGCCACAATAAAATATTCCATGTTCCTAAATGAAACACAAATGTGATTTGACTCATGGGTTTCCGGTTAGGTCATGTTTGAGAACCACAGGTTTAGGACCAATTTGAGAATCACTAAACTTTAGGATGCTTCTCATCCATGCCTAGATAGACCTTGTCCTTCTTAACTTAGAGAAGCATCAGTCAACTCTTAGATGCCAAAGCAGCCAGTGGTCGCCTAGTCTGTTATAGTGTAACCCTTCAGTTCCTCCCAATGGGGAGGAGGAAGTCTCTATTTTCAAGACTGTTTAAGGTGATCTGCTTCCCTATTGTCAGGCCAGGAGCAAACACCACAGCGGCCATCACAAGAGGACATACTCTCCTGCTTTCGAGCGTTTACTGCAGAGAAGAGATATGGGAGGTGTGCCTCACTGACTGTCCGATTGCTATAACAAATTCCTTAAATATCCTCAGAAATTCATAGATTTGAAGCTCCTATGTCCCTCGCTTGAGTTCTCAAGATTTATAAGAAGACCAAAACTAACATGATTCCAAAATACGATCCCCCTCAACATCCAAAACCTGTCCTTCAGATGCAGAAGAGTGAATAAGAAAAACTCACCCTGTGTATTTATTTTGTAGAATCTATTCTCTCTGCAGCATCTCTTACAGACATCAGCAAACCCCTCCAGAAGCTGCTTCCTGGTGGGATCAGCAGAGAGCGATTGTTCCAGCTTTAGCAGAAGCATCGTGGCCTGGGTGTCAGTATTTTCCACCCAAGCAAAAAAATGAAGAGGACGCAAGGAAAGATCAGAGAGGGGCACCCAAACACACATGATCATATGCTTTTCTCCCTCTTCCCCTCACACCTCCCACAGATGGGAGCGTCCTTACAAGGAGGTTTGAAGACAAGAAAGAAGGAGGAAGAGAGGAAAGAAATGACACCAAAATGAATGTGCTGAGGTGATCTTGACCTTTCATTCCCCTTAGCCAGCCCTAGTGGGTTCAACATGCACCACTGCTGGGATGTAAAAACTAAAAGAGAAAGAAATCTAATGTGTAGGTCAAACTGAAAAGTCCCAATGAAAGCAGAATTCCAGTGGAAGCCGTTTGTAAGAGTATCTCTAGAATATTGCATCATCGCGGTCAAAAAGGGCCACTGTTAATTCAGGACCAGACACTCATTTCAATTGAGACATAGAAGGAGGTGACCCTGGTAACCCTTTGAAGGCTGAGTTACTGTGAATGATACGCAGCAGAGCAGGAGGGACAGGAGGCACCCTGAATGAGACAGAAACACTTCCCCACCAGTGTGCCAAGACTCCAGCAGCCCTGATCTTGCTTCGGGCTTCTTAAACTGACTAATCATCAGATCCACCTGGACATCCCATCCAGAAAATTCCCCGTCTCCATCTTCCACTCTTGGCGAAGCTGATTCAATCTGCCTGGGGTGAGACCAGGAAATCTATAACTTTTCAAAAATGCCTTAGCCAACCCTAGGATAAGCAGGGCTTGGGAACCCCTGGTTCGACCCAAGAGATCCACAAATTGAAAATATGCAAGTCAAGTGCCAAACTGGTCTTCATGGTTTCACCATTCGAGGAAAGAGAGCTCCAAAGTATACCAACTTGTTACAAGTGACCTGAAAAATACATTTATTTTTCAAATACTTCCTGTCTGGAAATAGTAGGCTGATTTACAGCAAGCCAGCTCCATGGCAAAATGTTCCTTAATTCCAGTTCACGGAGATCATTTGAAGCTGAAATCTCTTCCAAAAGGAAGACATGCTCTGGGCCGTTTATTGCTGCTAAGCACTTTACACATGTCATCTCATTTAACCCTGCAAGGAAAATAGCATCATCTAATTTTATGGCTGAAGAAGTAGCCTCAAGGAGGTTTAAGTAACCTGGCCAACTTGGGGGAAGTGGTGAGATATGAATTAAATCTAGATCTGACCCCAGAGCCTTTTACCTTTAAGCCGACAGCTTGTTGCTTCCTTAAATCTTCCCATATCTACACCTCTGCTTAGGTTTCTAGGTATTTAAATGTCACTTAACAAATGTCCTCTCCATGCCAATGTGGTTCCTTCGGTCCCTTCGCCAGGGTCCCCCTGAATGCATGCAGGTGCGCCTGAGGATAAAGCGGGTGGCAGAGGTCAAGAGGAGAGGCTGGCAGCTCTATACAGAGTCCTCCTGGGGTCACCTGGTGAGAGGCAGAGCTGTCCCAGAGATCCTGGCTCATTTGTCCACCATGCAGATGAACGAGAGGATAGTCATTCCAGAAGTCCAGAGAAGACAAGAAGGAGTAAAAGCCAGCAGGACCTCACAAACTCCCACCAGGAGAATCAAATCAGTGCTGAAGGTAACAAGAGTTTGCTGGTAGCCTGGATTTCTATTCTTTGGGCTGCTCTGTATTTCAGACATACGTAGCAGCAGCTTGCCAATGAGCCCTGGGGATGACAAGAAACGAGAGAGCACCTCTCTTTGTAGCCACAACTACAGATCCCAAGATCACCACAACCAAATTAGGACAGAAAGCCATCACTGACGCACACAAAGACCCTGGGGAGTCTGAGCATGAGCACATCTAATGCTGTTGAACAAAACGTGAAACCAAAGAAAACACCCAGCCAAACAGAGCCCTTTGAATCGGTGGCTTCGCTCCAGGGCTGCGGATGGGGAGAGAGTGAAGGGAGACAAAGCCTTGCTTTGGAAAGGCTCAAAAGGGTTTCTAGGAAAGCCACGTCCCACATTCAGCGGGGTTGTGTGGGGTTCGGACAGCCCTGGGCTTGGAGAGCACTTCGTTGTCATAGCAGGAAGTGAAGTTGTGGACTCGCCTAGCCCTTATCTTTAACCAAATTAAATCCTAATGCAAAATTAATTCTACCTTCCAGATGACTAAGGATTTTTTATGATAAGCTGATAAGCCTAGAGCAATTTCAAGTGCATGTGAGGTGTTTGTCTGTTTGTTTGTTTGTTTGTTTGTTTGTTTTGATGTGCCATCATTTAGTGTATCTTCGGGGGTTTTGCTTGGCAGGGAGAGTCTAAGACGGGGGGCACAGACCTGGAAATAAACAACTGTGGGAGAGCCTGCTGCTGAATGAACACCAAGCTGCTCACCCACAAAACGCCTGTTCTGACTCAACTTTGGGTATGTTCTCATCAAAGACGAAGACCAAGAGTTCTATTGTGCTTCCCTATACATACCCAACCTGGCTTTTTCCAAAGCTAGAAACGAGGCGCAAACATCAGTGAGTTTTTTCCTAATTTGCATGAGTAAAATGTATCTCCGCACCACTCCACCTACGAACACCAGAATCCCAGGGAACCTAATCTCCCCACTCATAAACTATCTATTCACTATTCGCTTCCTTTGAGGTGTCTCGGGCAGAGCTGACCAGCTTAGTTCAACCACTAGAAATGGCTCTGAACTTGGCTGCACGTGAGAAAGAACCACCTGAGGAACTTCAGAACTTGTGGTGCCTGGGCCCCAACCCCAGTGACTTTGACGATTTCAGAAATCCTAAGATTTCTGAAACCTGGAAGCACAGACACTGGGAACACCTTAAAAGTGCGTGGGCACTAAAAATAGCCCTGTGGACAGATTTTCTTGCTTCTGGGAGGACCATCTGCTTGAACCACGACTCTCTTTGTTCTTCTGAAAAGTGCTGAAGTATAATTGATTGCAGGGAGATGTCCTCAGTGATCGTGCAAAATGTTGTTTGGGTTAAGTTACTGCTGTATCTTTAATATTCCATTTGTTTGTTTGTTTGTTTGTTTAAGAAACAGCATGGAAGCTGGGATTTTTTCCTAAAATTGTTTTTAAATGTTCTGCTCATCCATGCAGAGGGACATGTGAGTACAGTCAGAGTATTAGGTCGAGAAAGAAGCAGCAGACAGAAACAGAACAGGTGGCTGGGTCCTCGCTGCACCAGGTGGTAGGCTGAGTCCAGATCCGGGTGCAGCCTGGAGCAGAGCGGACTTGGGGAACCACTTCAGTGCTGGACAGCCTTGCTCTGCTCTCGTTGCCCTCTGGGTGCCTGGAGGTGATAACCTCCCCCTGCACCTGAGGGGGTGGTGTCCCCTAAAGGAGGGTGTATTCCCCAGGAAGAAAATGAGGGCTGGAATGCGGATCTTCAGTGGTAGCTCACAGCACCCCCACCTGATGGCATGAAGGGGAACCCTTCCTCTGGGACAGGACACCCAGCAACGAGGCATCTCGTAAGCAAGGGGCCCGCCCTTCCACGGGGAAGCAGTGTAAGTTACTCTCCTGCTCCCTTCAGAAACCTTGTCCCATTAGGAAAGTTTTCCTCGGAGTTCCGGCCCTCCCTCCCTTGTTGGGAAGGATTTGGAGGAGGGTCTCTTCCAGGCGTGGGTGTGTGGGGACTGCAACAACACGCAGGCAGTCAGCATGTCTTGAGCTGCAGGAGGCAATTAGTAGACTCTTAAAGGGGATCTGAGTGCAGCTCCCTGGTTTAAAAGATCATCATAATTTGGGTTTTAGCAAAATATGAGTTTACTTTGTATTTGCAAGGCACTGCCTCTCCTGGCCCCCGAAGTTTCTGTCTGAGAGATTCACTGCGGAGAAGGAGCTAACCCAGCTCCTCTGCCTGCCCATGACCCCAACACCACATCGTGGCCCAGGGCTCAAATCACACAGTCCCATCCGCAGCAAGGACACATCTCTTCCTGCAGCTCCTCATTCTGCAACCAGTCTGGGCCTTGATCCTCCCTCTGCTGACCCCCGGCCACTCCCACACCACACCCCGCATATCTTCGATGGATGCCCTGCAGGTACCACACACTCAGCTCTCCAAGAACCAGCCCCCTAGTTTCTCCTACACCCGCTCCTCCTCCTGCATGTTCTCCCTGCCTGGGAGCAGTGCCACCCACAGGGTCCTCCAAGCCCTTCAGTGGCCTCATCTAATTACCATCCACCTGCTCATTAACCTCTGACCCTCTTCTGGAACCCTCCTCCCTTCCCTCCCATTGACTCCAATGCCCTGGTCACCTCTTCTCTGGCCTGCAGTAATAGCCCCTAAATGATCCTCTCACTCCAGATTCATCCTATTCCCTCTCCATGCCCCCCACACCCTCTCTAAAAGGATAAATCGAATTAGGTTACTTCTCTGCCCAACCCCTTTCACAGCTACCACATCCTGCAGCACAAAGGAAGTCCAAAGTCATATTGCATTTAGGCTCCCCACTTCCCCTGACGGCACCTCTCCCACCTCCCTTCCCAGGGAGCACGCTGACGTCGGGGTACTCGTCCATGTGTTTTTCCGCACTCGTAGAGTCACACACACACAGAGTCGTGTTACACATGCTTTTCTTCCTCAGCAGCACCTCGTGGAAGCCCTCTAAGTCACCCGGTTTCGCTGTGATTTTATTTGGGGATGCTGTATGATATTCCCTGTACTGTCATTTATTTGGCCATTTCCACGTCGATGGACATTCTCTTTAGTTCATTCTTCCCCACCCCACCCCGCCTTTTGGCACAAAAATCGATGCTGTCTGAACATCCTTATATATATACTTCTACATATTAGTATTACTATTAACATAAGCTATATTCTCAGGAGCAGAAATTGTGGATGACCTGAGAGTGAGATGAAGGATTCCAGAACTACACATGGGGCTGCCATGGGTTTAGGGGTAAAGCAGAAAGACAAAGTCAAGGAGGAAAGCAGAAGAGGGGGTTCCACGCCCCATAGTAATGGTGCCCTTGGTTAACACCGGGGTCATGAAAGATGGATAATGCTGAACCCTCTCAAAGTTCCTCTCTTTCTAAACCGGTCCATTCCTTCATCCCTAGCAGCTCCCAGCATTCCACATACAGCAGACTGTCTTCCTCTCTGGAACACAAGACATCATCATTTAGTCCCTATCCAAGGAGCCCAACGCCTGGCCAACCAAAAGGTAAATGTTGACCCCAGAGACTTCTGGAAACACAAATCTACTCCCTTTGGGATCTTACAAATGTCTCATTTACTTTGATTTTTTTTTTCAATTTACAATTCCTTTTTGTTGTCCATCCAGCTTAGAATACACCTCTTAAGAAAAGTCGACTCTGATCTGAAGTATGTAGCAGTATCCACGCTCTCTCCTGGGCTGGCAGCGTCCTGCAGGCTCTCTCTGTCCCTGCCTCGTCCCTGGGCTGGGCCGCAGCTGCACTTGGCTCCTGGATGTGGAGAGAGGCTCTCAGCATTCAGTCCCTGGGCCGCTGGGCTTTGAGACAGTCAGCCTGAGGACATCCCTGTCCCCTACCAGCTCCATAACTTCCTTTACACACTTTTTCCTTCCTCCTCTCCTGACCAGATGATGCAGAAGTCCTAGTGGAAAACTATGAAGCCTTAGGGATGGCAGAGCCATAAGATGGAAAGAATTTGGTTCCTGAATGACTGCTCAGAGCAAAACCCCCCACATACTAACCAATGTTAGACTTCTATGTGCAAACCCACTGATATTTCGTGTTGTTTGGTACAGAATTTGCATGCCCTGATTAATATACCACTCGTGAGCAACTCAGGAGCAGACAGAACAAGCCTTATCATAGAAAAGCAATGCTCATCCATTCATGGACTTTTTTTCTTTTATTAGTTTGTAGTATACGGTGCATTGGTTAGATATTTATATAGTTTTTAAAACAATCCCCTAATTGCTCTTTATAGACTTTTAATTACACACTTCCAGACAGCGCTACACAGTACTGAGTGTCACTTGCTTCTGCCATGACAGCCAGTCTTCCCCATCCACAATCGCAGCTGTCCAAAACGGCTATGAGCAGCCCGTCCTGTGCCCTCTTAGTCACCCTCTCGTTTCTCTGCCTAATATCACTGAAGGAAAATGCAATATGATTCCAGGTGTCACCTTTCAAAGGGTGTTAGTGGCTGTCTGTGAAAGTGATTCCAGCTCCGGAAGAACCCTTTGTGTCCTTTTAACATCCAAAACTAATCCTCTTCACACCAGACATCTATGTTAAATAAACAGAAATTTCCATTAACCTGCACCTCTGTACATTTATTTTTAAAAAGTGGTGTCACTCTCCTCTAAATGAACATACTAATTAGTATATTAATAGCCGAATGGAATCAATGAGACATGTAATCAAAGTCTGACCAGGGGTCGAGCCAGGTTGAAAGGGGTGAAGGGAAGGAGAGAGAGGGCAAGAATCTTATTAGCAGGTTTGCTAAGGAGGGACATGTAAAAAAAAAAATCGATGCCCCACACATAAGTGAGATGCGGCCAGACTTGACAGTGTATGCAGAGCTAAGTGCTTGCTCCACCTCCCTCCCCTTGACAGGAAGGCTCCTGGCGAGAGGTAATGTGACCAGCAGGGAGGACCTTCACTGGGGCTGGAAAAGCCATTCGGAGATCGGAGATCGCATCCCCATCACAGCTGGCAAAGTTACCCAGGACCTCGGGGCTGGAAATCAGGCTCCTAGAACTTTATTTAAAATAGTGAGAAATAACAAGCTAGGCAGGTTTATTTCGTTTTCAGCAAACTGCTTGCTCTAAACAAGCAGCCACAATGGGGGGTATTTGTTTGGGGCTCTTCATTAGTCATCTTCCTCCTCTTCAGAAATCCTGAAGAGTAGTGAGAAGTACCTCCTGCTCCAGGAGATGGGGCGCTGGGAGGCCAAGGGCCTAGAGCTCTCTCTAAACAGCCCCAGGGATGGGAATGGGCAAACCCTGTGTCTTCATCAGTCCCCAATTTCCTGTAGCACACCTCGTAGCAGGAAGGCACTGGAAGGTGAGAAGAGGAAGTCCTTTTGCAAGTATGAAGTTTCTAGCTGAAGTGGTGATCTGATTACCTGCAAACACCCCGCCTCCCTCCTGCCCCCACAACCCCCATCACTGCTGGAGCTCAGGTTTGCATGAATACTCTTTCCAGTCCTATTTCCTCCATCTGGAGGCATAGCCCTTTGGGCCCCAGAACTCTGAACTAAAGAAATCTGTGTTTTCATTTCCTTGGAGTTTAATATCAAGAGTAACACCCTTCTGTACAAACTCAATTAGGTGCCTGAACTCCTTCTCCAGAGCCAGCTAAGTAATACTAGTTTAAGTGGAAGTTGTGTTAAGATGAAAGAGGCAAAAAAAGCCACCTTGCCTTGGGTCCAGCACTGCCCACAGCAAGGCCCCTTAGTGGTGGACCTGCCAGGAGTCAGGGGATTGGCTTGTTAGCCCTGGATGGAAAGTGTGGCCTAGTGTTTCAGGTGCTAAAGAGACTCCCATGCCATGAAAACAAGGTTCTTCCTAATCCTGGTTCCTGAAGAAGCCAGTCTCTCTGGGTGTACCTCACAGGCAGAAATGCTGCTGCTCTGAATACCTATCTCTGGCACCCACATCCCTACCCGGATGACCTAGAAGCAGAGTCTGCATCCTGAGGTCTGTTTCTGCAGCCCCAGGTGTGGCCTGTGACCAGCTCACCCTGAGGTCAGCATTTCCAGTGAGGAGGCAGATTAAAGGAAGTGTGGGGACATGGGGGGAGGCATGCTCACGCCCTTGAGCTATTTTCCACATTACCACTAATGGTGTTTTGCCCCAAGGGGCTCATAACACTGCTGGAAGGATCTCAGTGTTCCCCCAGACCCAGGGGAAGAGCCAGAGGGTTACAGTCAGCAGCTCAGGGGCACAGTTTCCTGACAGGTCCACAAAATGAAATACAGAAGTAGGAGCCATAGACGACGTGTCCACAGACCTAACCTGAAACACAGATATATACAGCTGGGAGTCAGGGACCGCCCTATCTGGGTTGAGAGATTCTAGAAAAGTCCCCCACCTGTGATAATTAATATCTTATTCCC